>JASTWK010000983.1:0-59388 GCA_030770225.1 Temnothorax unifasciatus | reverse complement strand
ACATAGAAAAACTTAAGCAGGAAAACTAAGCAGTAAGAAATCAACGGTATGGATTCGCTACCGCTTAGGGTGCTGTCACATGCAGGAAGGAATTTCGGAAAACGGAATCTCGGAATCATTCTGATTGGTTAGCCCCATGCGGCTTGTACTGTGCTCCATGGGGCTAACCAATCAGAATGATTCCGAGATTCCGTTTTCCGAAATTCCGTCCTGCATGTGACAGCACCCTTAGGGCCGTGCTTTAAGTTCTTGACTGTGATTGGCTGATTTGCTAACTGCTTCAGTTTTACTGCTTAATTCTTCTATGTGTCCGGGCCTTTACGGTTTTTAAAATATGTGGGGCGCGTTCAGCAGACCAAGCCGCTGAGTAGCAGTCGAACGTGATTGATTCTTACTTTTAGAACCAACCAATCAATGCAGAGTATTGATAAGACGAACTCAACAGTTGTGTCTGCTGAACGCGGCCAATGACAGCTATGTGTATCAAGGGGTTAGTAGTGACCTAGTTTACACCGACCGTTTGATAGGGCCTAAGCAGAATGGCTGTCTTGGCAGTGTTTTATGCCTTAAGTCTTTGTCTTATGTAACGCACAATACTGACAGTATTGTGCGTTACATAAGACAAAAGACTTAAGGCATAAAACACTGCCAAGACAGCCATCAATAATCTTGATGACGTCCAAGAGGAAAAGAGAATTTTTTAATCAACATAGGAACAAAACCAACGTAGTAAACAAATTAATTTTTATATTAAGTAATTTATATTACACTGAGGCTCTCTACACCGGACCGTTTGATGTAACGCACAATACTGACAGTATTGTGCGTTACATAAGACAAAAGACTTAAGGCATAAAACACTGCCAAGACAGCCATTCTGCTTAGGCCCTTACGCGTACCAAGTACTATATCCGTATCAAATTCGTATCAAATCTCGGTTTACACCGGGATAACCCGAGATTTGATACGGATTTGATACGGATATAGTACTTGGTACGCGTATCAAACGGTCCGGTGTAGAGAGCCTCAGTGTAATATAAATTACTTAATATAAAAATTAATTTGTTTACTACGTTGGTTTTGTTCCTATGTTGATTAAAAAATTCTCTTTTCCTCTTGGACGTCATCAAGATTATTGTTTCAGATAAGTTTACAAAATGTTCTTATTATAACCTATATTCTTCTTTATTCGTTATATTTTATTTTACAAACGATACTTTGTATTATATTTTATTTTCAGTTTGCCGGTTTTCATGTTTTTTGTACAAATGTTTTATGTAATATGATTATATGTAATGCGAATCTTCAAATTGTGTTGGGAACATGCTCTTTTCGGAAATTATACGTCTATTATGGATCTAAGATGTAACAAAATTAAGTCTGAGATGAAGAAATGGAGCTGATGGTTGAACTGAATTGAGTTACTTACGATGGTTTGTAATGTTTATTACTTCTATTCTACATGATATCTAAAATTGTTATAATTATTTTATATCCTGATGCAAAAGAATGGAGCAATAATTGATTATTGTTGTCAAGTTGTATAGATAAGCCCATTAAAGTGAACTTCTTTCTGGATCAGAAGAAAGTTTTATTTTTGGTGGAAAAGCCAGTATGGAAATAAAGAGCGTTTGTATCACGCCAACGGATTACTTTCGCGTTGTGAATATGCAAGGAGTTGTATTTGATAGCACTTTTTGGAGGATTCCTGTGGATTGCGAAAGAGTAACTCGATTCAAGATTATTGTTTCAGATAAGTTTTACAAAATGTTTTTATTATAATCTTTATTCTTTAGATTTTATTTTGCAAACGATACTTTGTGTTGTATTTTATTTTCAGTTGCAGTTTTCATGTTTTTCGTACAAATGTTTTCTGTATATGGTTATATCGTATGCGAATTTTTAAATTGTGTTGGGAACATGCTCTTTTCGGAGATTATACATCTATTATGGATCTACGATGTAAGAAAATTTAAAGTTGTACAGTCTGAGATGAAGAAATGGAGCTAGTTTTTATAAAAAAAGGAGTTCAAACAATTAAAGTTCTCAATAAAACTGGAAGAAAGGAGTTAATGAATAAACATTTGGTTCGAGAACTAAAACTGAAGTGTGCTAAAAATGTGACGAAATCAACAAGAGTATGTAATTAACATTTTCATTCAACTTTAATATAGCATCCATTTCCTATTAAACGATCATATTCATTAAATATTCATTAAAATATAATAACGTTGAAAGAACGATGTTTTTAGATTTTAGGGATTAATCTGTTTGGGAAAGATAAAAATCAAAATACAATTGATAGCTTGTTGATATGACTGATTAGTTATGATAATAATCCGTAAATAACATTAGATTCCGCAAAAGTGGTGAATGTCACTTCCACAAAGGTGGTATTTAATTTGTCGGTAAATTCCTTTAATAATTATTTCTTACTCTATAATAATTATCTTTGCATGTTAAAAAATTAATCACAGTCTGGGATACTTGATATTTTAAAAAACTAATTACTATAGTATCGCAAAGGCAAATTAATTACATACACATATGTACATACACATTATAACATTTATTGTGCTTCAGGGACAAGAATGGAAATAAAATTTATAATTTATAATTTATGGAATAAAATTAATAATTAATAATTAATAAAATAATATAATAAAATTCAAGAAAATAAAATAAAATAAAATTATTAATAAAAGATATATTTATAGCTTACGTTTATGTAATAATAAAGAAGTTATACTTTTTCTACTATAATATTATGATTAATATAAATTTTTTTTGTAATTCTCGTGAATTTTAATATCTTATGTATAGAATTAAGCTCATTTTTATATCTGGACACTTTTTATTGAATTTTTTACTTTGGATTGAAGATCATTTCTTTTCTCCCACTCATTGTTTAGACGTCGATTATAAGCAATATAATGTCCAATTCCTTTAATATCTAATGGTGGTATAAATTCCGCAGCTCCGCACAATAAAAAATTCTGCTCTTTAATACACAGTTTGGTCGGTATGTCTCTTAAGTTAGTTTTAAAATTTTGAATATTATTCTCTTGAGCATAATTGGACTTTGCATATACATCATCTGTATCAATGCACAAATACTGTCCGATTTTAAATTCCCTATTTGCTGTATTTTGATGGCATTTAGAGCAATATACAACTTTATTACTTATGTATTTAATGATTTCATTTTCCAGGTTTTTATAACCATTTTCCCAAATGAAATTTAGTGATGGCACAGGTATTACTGGTTTTTTTATCACCTTATTGTCTGCACATTGACTGCAAGTAATAACTTCGGATGGACTTGGATAATGTGTCATTAAATTAAAAAATAATGTATTTACATTAGAGTTACAGTTAATAGTTGATTGCGTGTGATCAAAAAGTCTATGTAGGATATATGCACGTCGTTTGTAGAATTTATCTTGCAATCCAGTATTAGCATAATCTACGACGGTTTTTGCATAATTAAAATCAGTTTTTTCAAAATCATTCAAGAAATTTCCTGTGGATTCTTTTGAACAACTATTTAAAAAGTCTTTAAATTCTTGACTTATACCATAACCAGCTCTTAATAATTCTGTACAGCTATCAAATGCACAAGTATTGAGGAATTTAAATTTTCTTTTAAATACGATTCTTGGCCTTAATTTGTTTCCATTTTGTATGACTGTTTTATATGCTTGACCTGTTGGTTTTTGAAGCTGTAATTCAAATTCTGGATCTGCTGAGACAAATTTTCCTCGTTTATTTGTTTCTGCATTATTAACAATTTTTTGCACACTATCAATATTCCTTTCAAAATCATCAAAATCATCATTTTTGTTAGTTACTTTTATTGTTGAGTGTAACGGTATATTGTTAACAAAGGAAGAATAGTTCACTATATTACTTTCATTAATTTGTTTAAAGTTGCAGTTCTTGATAACTGAATTACTATCTTCGGTATGGTTAATGTTTTCGTCGAAAATTTTGTTGGTATAGTTGTGATCATGATTAATAGAAACATTAATTAAACTTTCAGAATCTCGGTTATTGAAAGGTGTATGTAGAATGTTTTTCTGAAGCTCCTCTTTTTTAATAGATTTTTATATTCTTCTCTCTTGCTTTCCAAGTTAGCTGTAAAAGTATCTGTTTTATCCCATTTGATATAAACGTCATTGATTTTTCCGACTTTAACAATTTTTTGTGCACCATTATCACATTCCAATTTAGTGTTATTATCTAATATTATTGCCTGAAAAATCATGTAAATTAATAACTGAAGCCGAGTGTGTGAAATCTTGAGGTAAATAATTATTATTTTTGTTTATACTTATATCATTAGAGTCTTTTTCTAGAGAAATATGTACAGAAGTATCATTAGAATTTTCTGGAAAATTTATTTTAACGATGTCAGCCTTTCCTCTCCAGTTTTCTATTGCCTCAATGTGTTCATTATTGTCTTTTTGTTTTGAGATTTTAGTTAAAGGAATTTTTCCAGAATCTTTTAATCGATTATAAGCTGCTGTACCTAGTTTTATATCTGTGTCGATTTGTCTACAATGTTTAATTAATATTTTATCAACTCTTTGACGTCTTCTTTCTTCTGACAGTGAGCCTTTGACATCGGAAAAGTAAGCTTCTGATCTAGCTGATGTAGCTACATCATGAGGACTTTGAAAATAATCCTGCATCACGTTTGTCCATGCCGGAAATTCCATGCAAAGCCTAGACAAAGGATCTATAAAAGCTGGCAAGTAATAATCATTATTCTTTAAATCAAAGTCAGAATTATTAAACTGAGAAAAATCTAATAATGATGTACATTTTAAATTTTCAATATAACAAAAAATGAGTCTTCTTTTAGCGTCATTATTCACATCTTCATTATCTTGTAAGAAATCCTTATTTACTCTTTTTTTATTCAAGTCACTTTTTTTTCTGTTTCCTCTTTCCGACAATTATCTTCAAATTTGTAAGTTTTAATTTTTTGAATTAGATTCTTTTTCGCCTTTTGACACTCTTCAGTATCGATTTTATTACTGGCCACCATGAAAACTTCTTTTAATGTTATAGTAAATGCAGTCATAGTTTTTACATTACTTAAAAGCCCTACACATCTTCTGAAAAATTCTTTGACTCGAGAGTCACATCGTGTAAAACAATCCCATTTTCTCACTGCATTAGTTAAATGAGCTATGTCAGTTCTTAACCAACATTTTAAGTTTTTTATTTCTTCAGTATCTTTTTGTAAAATCATAAAACAGTTGTCAATATAATCTTTAAATGTACTAATGTTAAATGCTAAACAAATTGCATTTTGTAAAGCTTTACTCATATCCGTTATTACTTCTTTTGGTGTGAGAGCCCCAGATTTCTTCCAATCATTCAGCCACCATGTAAGAAAATTGCTATCATTTTTTTCAGTCATTGTTTGAGTCACTGGTATAATAAGATGGTCAATATGTGTTACAAGTTCATGAAGAAATATTTCACTGCTTTCTCCATTGGGACGGCTAATTGATGTAACCATGCTACCAGTTGAATCAATAGAAACTGGTGTTCCAAGATATTTTTGGATGTCATTATATAAATTAGTTTGTTCTGGTGACCAGTACGTTATGTGAAACTTATCATACCCTATGTCTTTTATAAATTTATTAAACTCAACATTTTCTTTTATTAGCGACAAAGAATCCCATACTGAAATACCAGTTACAATTCCTAATTTTTTATCTTTGGCTTTTTGTCGAGCCTTAGACAGAGCAGATAATGTGTATACATGTGCAGGTTCTGGACAACCATGAACCATTTCTTTGGCTGCTATGTCACGTCTCACTTCCTTTGGTTTTTTTGTTTCCAAATCCTTCATAAATTTTTCCAATTCAATGCCAGCTAATCTTTTTTTTTTTGTATGTGGGATTCCATGAGAGTTTTTTGTTTTAACTTCAAAACGCACTTTTGTGTCACTAGGACTATTTTCAGATTCAGCTATTAATACAGCACCGCACTCATTGCAGTATCCATTTATTGTTATCAATGGAAGACTATCTTTTCTAACAATCGCATGCTTGAAATTAAAACAACAGGGCAACTTCTGGTACTTCCAAATAATTTTGCTTATAATGTATGTCCATCCAGGTTGAAGAACATTACCTTTTTGATGTTCTATGGGTTTAATGGAATCCCACTCCTCACCTTCTATCTCTATATAAAAAATTAATTGCTTTGATTTTTTGAAATTTTTCTTTTCTGGAGATTTATCTATGCTTTCATCTTTTTCAAAAGTATTCGAGTGCACAGTCTGTATTTTTTGGATGTTATCTACCGCTAAACCTATTGCTTTTCTGTACTTGAAGTAAACATCATGCCGATTTTGAAATATATAAAAATATAAAGTCACTGGTTTCATACGATTATCTAGGGCTTCAGATATTTGTTCCCAAATTTTGTCCTTCTTCCTTTTAATTTTATCATTATTATCTAGAATATTAAAATCATTTTCAAGCAAAATTATTAAAATGTCCTCTGGAGACACTGCATATTTTCTGCCTCGTTTTGTCATAATCAAAACAACTTTTTTTTATTGTCTTCCTATACAAATATATTTCAATATTCTATCTTTATCTTCTTTATTTTATCTTCTCTCTTCTATCTTCTATATATCTTCTATCTTCTATATATTTTCTATCTTTTATATATCTTCTATCTTCTATCATTTATCTTCTATCTTCTATATCTTCTCTATAATTTAATATATATTAATTACTTTAACTTTATAGTTAATTCGCTTTAACTATATCTTTATTTAATGTTTGATATTATCTAGGCCGTTGATTTTATACTTTATAAATAATATAAAACAATAATGATAGTAAACAATGTTATACTGCCATCTCGTGGCATAAATAGAAAGCAAAGGTTACAGGAGTATGGCCGATATTCATATAGCCTTTTCGACCGAATTCAACACGGGTTATGCCCGTATCAGACTACGGATTGGGATTGAGATTGGATTGAAATTTGACCAATCAGAGCAAAGTTTACTAAACTTGAGATCAGTTTTCTCTGTTCTAATTGATTAAATTTCAATCCAATCTCAATCCCAATCCGTAGTCTGATACGGGCTTTAGAGCGATTAGGTCCAATCCACAAGTCAATTATTAGATTGTGATTGGTCAATTCCCTGGCTACGGCTTGCGACACCTATTGTGGATTGGACCTAGTCGCTCTAACCACAGATTAATAGACAGATAGCCAAAGGCCCGAGTTATGCCCGTATCAGACTACGGATTGGGATTGAGATTGGATTGAAATTTGACCAATCAGAGCAAAGTTTACTAAACTTGAGATCAGTTTTCTCTATTCTGATTGATTAAATTTGAATCCAATCTCAATTCCAATCCGCAGTCTGATACGGCTTTAAGGCGAGACCAGCATGACCAGCATCCGTGCTTTGATTACAGACAAACTTCTGCTGAACGCAGCCAATGTCTTAAAATGGTAATACGGCTCTGTGGTTTATAACATCCTAAGATTGTATTTAAGATTTTAAATATAAGAATAGGCTGATGGCAGAGAACGATGAGTCTTAAGGCTCAGTCACAATGAGAGGAATAAGGAATAGGATAAAGGAATAAGGAATAAGGCATGTTGCATCTCACTTTAATGTACGTGTACTGAAGTGAGATGCGACATTCCCTTATTCCTTATTCCTTTATCTTATTCCTTATTTTTGTCATTGTGACTGAGCCCTTAAGTGTCTTTTCGTGGTCGTAAGATTTTACCCTACGACAAGACAAGCCAAACTTAAGGTGGAAGCACATAAAATTGCATAGCTGCATATGCATAGCATAAAGGCCATCGCACACAAAATGCATAGCTTAGCATAAGCGTAGCATAAGACCGCTAAACCAATGAGCATTCAGCATAATGTCACCATATCGATTTACATAAGATATTCATTGGTCCAGCAATCTTATGCTGAGACTCCATAGACGCGGAAACGCCGTGCGGTAGAGTGCGTTGACCAATCAGAAGGCTGCCGCAAGTCGCCTGCGGCAAAATCAAAATTTGTGATTGGTCTACGCACTCTGCCGCACGGCGTTTCCACGTTTATAGGCCATCGCACACAAAATTGCATAGGCTGCATAAGCATAGCATAAGACCGCTGCGCTGGACCAATGAGCATCTTACGTAAATTAATATGGCGACTTTATGCTGGACGCTCATTGGTCTAGCGGTCTTGTGCTATGCTTATGCAGCCTATGCAATTTTGTGTGCGATGGCTTTCACTACAGCTATTGTATATACGGACAGACTTTTACATCTTAATTGAGATAGGACTATTCTTCTGGATCTACAAATTTAATCAAATCAGCCTAAAGCGCTTACTAAGCGCTGACTTCTGTTGAACGCAGCCAATACTTTTTTGCGCATGGGCACAATTTCTTGATATCCCGCAAAATGCATAAAGCAATAATTTTTATTTATTTCTTAATAAATACTGCAGATAATTGGTTGTTAAAGGTGGAGCAAATTGAAACAAGAATGGAGCAAATTGTCTGTGCCTTGAGAATGTACAATTTTAGTTATTGATATCCCGCAAAATGCATAAAACGATAATTTTTACTTTTTTCTTAATAAATACTGTAGATAATTAGTTTTCAAAGGTGGAGCAAATTGAAACAAGAATGGAGCAATTTGTCTGTGCCATGAGAATGTACAAATTCTAATGGATTGATAATTTTTATAAAGCAAATTAAAGAAAAATGAATAATTTAAAAAATGGTGCGCTCGATTTCTGTTGCGCAAGCGCTAAATACTGCGCATGCGCACTATTTCTTGATAACCTCCAAACTGCATAAAGCAATTATTTACGTTTTTCTTAATAAATACTGTAGATAATTGGTTTTTAAAGGTGGAACAAATTGAAACAAGAATGGAGCAAATTGTCTGTGCCTTGAGAATGTACAATTTTAATGATTGATATCTCGCAAAATGCATAAAACGATAATTTTTATTTTTTTCTTAATAAACACTGTAGATAATTAGTTTTCAAAGGTGGAGCAAATTGAAACAAGAATGGAGCAAATTGTCTGTGCCTTGAGAATGTACAATTTCTAATGGATTGATAATTTTGATATCTCGCAAACTGTATAAAGCAAATTAAAGAAAAATGAATAATTTAAAAAATGGCGCGCTCGATTTCCGTTGCGCAGGCGCTAAATACTGCACATACGCACAATTTCTTGATAACCTCCAAACTGCATAAAGCAATTATTTATGTTTTTCTTAATAAATACTGTAGATAATTAGTTTATAAAGGTGGAGCAAATTGAAACAAGAATGGAGCAATTTGTTTGTGCCTTGAGAATGTACAATTTTAATGATTGATATCCCGCAAAATGCATAAAACGATAATTTTTATTTTTTTCTTAATAAATACTGTAGATAATTGGTTTTTAAAGGTGGAGCAAATTGAAACAAGAATGGAGCAATTTGTCTGTGCCTTGATAATGTACAAATTTTAATGATTAATATCCCGCAAAATGCATAAAACGATAATATTTATTTTTTTTTTTAAATAAATACTGTAGATAATTGGTTTTTAAAGGTGGAGCAAATTGAAACAAGAATGGAGCAAATTGTCTGTGCCTTGAGAATGTACAATTTTAATGATTGATATACCGCAAAATGCATAAAACAATAATTTTTATTTTTTTCTTAATAAATACTGTAGATAATTGGTTTTTAAAGGTGGAGCAAATTGAAACAAGAATGGAGCAAATTGTCTGTGCCTTGAGAATGTACAATTTTAATGATTGATATACCGCAAAATGCATAAAACAATAATTTTTATTTTTTTTCTTAATAAATACTCTAGATAATTGGTTTTTAAAGGTGGAGCAAATTGAAACAAGAATGGAGCAAATTGTCTGTGCCTTGAGAATGTACAATTTTAATGATTGATATCCCGCAAAATGCATAAAACGATAATTTTTATTTTTTTCTTAATAAATACTGTAGATAATTGGTTTTTAAAGGTGGAGCAAATTGAAACAAGAATGGAGCAATTTGTCTGTGCCTTGAGAATGTACAAATTCTAATGGATTTATAATTTTGCAAACTGTATAGAGCAAATTAAAGAAAAATGAATAATTTGAAAAATGGCGCGCTCGATTTCTGTTGCGCAGGCGCTAAATACTGCGCATGCGCACAATTTCTTGATAACCTCCGAACTGCATAAAGCAATTATTTACGTTTTTCTTAATAAATACTGTAAATAATTAGTTTGTAAAGGTGGAGCAAATTCAAACGAGAAGGGAGCAATTTTTCTGTACTTTGCGAATCTACAAATTCTAATAATTTTCGCTTATATTAACGTTTATATTGTTATTAACTTTATTATTTATTTATAAAGAAAGTAAAATGGAGCAAATTATAAGAAATGCATATTATGAAGGAGCAAATTAAGCAGATTTTTTTCATGTATCGTAAGTTTCATTTCTGTAGAGGTCGCTGGCTGGGAGCTTGTGGGTTTACACTACTACTACTATGTTACGTTACATACATATACTACTGCATACGTTATACTATTACATACATATACTACTGCATACGTTATACTATTACATACATGCATACATACATCATACATACATCATACATACATACATACATACATCATACATACATACATACATCATACGTACATCATACGTACATCATCATACATACGTTACAAAGGTATTTTAAAATGCCCCCAAGGCAACGTATCGGTCGAATCGGGAATAATGAATCTTTTATCGTCATATGGACTCAGAGCGATTTTTGTTTCGGATACGGTGTACACCTCGTGTAGTTTGGACCTTATGCAAGCCTGTTGTCGCGTCATTTCGATCTCATCGTTCAAACACCTCGTGTAATCGTCGAACGTTATAGTACGCGCTACGACGTTGCTCTTCACACCTTTCGCTTTTTTACAATCTTTTTTACCATCCACCCTCAACGCGTACATCTTCGCCCTGAGTCCGACGAATTCGGTCATGATCGTGCCGTTATTCTCGTCCTTCATCAAGCCCGGCACCTTCTTGTTCGCGAGCGGTATACCGTACGCGTTATCTACCGCGTAATCGCTCGTGTCGAATCTAGCGATATCGCGTTTCACGTTCTCATACACATCCTCGCACTCGATGTGATATATAAGGCTGTCCGTATCGGTGTACATAATTCTACACATATCGCCGTACAGGGGAGACATGTATTCGTGATGAAATTCATACAAACAGACTTTCGATACGTCGAGAATGCACATGCCGACGTAAATAGGTTTGTCAAATTTAACTTCGAGTTTTCGCAGTTCGACGGCTATCAGATTTTCCGAAAACACGCTCCGGCTGTGAAAATTTGGTCGCGCGATCATTGCCTCCGCACCGTATCGTCCGTCCCACTTTGTTAATAATTTTACGTCAACGTGATTGCGTACATTCTCCATGGTTTTCCCGAAAACTGCGTTGTTCATCAATTTATACAAATTTTTCTCGAAATTGTTCTTGGCCTGTGTTCTAAATTTCGTATTGAGCTCGATGTAAGTGCGGAGTCACGCAGATTGAGCGAATTGCAATACGCGATGTATCTTTGTGACGCGAAGACCGTGGCGCGTGCACTGCTGTAGGTTGCGGTAGTGAATGACGTAACGTTTCTTATTGTAGAGCGTCGCGAGAAGTTTGGATTGGTTTTTGCCTGGTGGTTTATCACGTGTTGGACAGAACGGTAGGTCAGCGTGCGCGTCGTGTTTATCCTGCGGATACTCTAGATCGACTTCAAGAATGTAACCCGTGGGCGAATCCAAAGCGATTGCGCTAAACTCGAAATTCGAAACGTCTTCGACCCATCGAAACTCCGCGTAGGGCAGTGGCTGACACATCGCCCAGCCGTACAAGTTATTTACATCGAAGTACATTAAATACGAAGACGGTTTCGACGAATCATACGACTGCATGTATTTGTTGTTGGCCCGCGCGTATCTGCCGGAACATTGACTCAGACCACCGCGTATACCGCGTTCAATGAACATAATCATGTCAATGTCGGTGAGCAGTTCGAAATTGATACACGTATACTTCAACATAGCGTCCCATGTGAAACCTGGCAAAGTGTAGTAGTACGCGGGATCGAGTCCGTAACTCGCGATACAACTGTCGCGGAAATTTTCAAAAACGTCGGCCAATAACAAGACATCGGTTTTGAGGTATAGATCGCTGTATTCGCCCAAGGTTCGAACGGAGAACCGTCGCCAGACGTTCGCGGCGTGCTCGTAATCGCTTTTTGATACGGTGTCACCGGTCAAGGAACTGTAAAATGAGTCGCGCGGTGGTAAACACGTGTCCTCCAGCTTGTCCACACAATCCACGTATTCGTACGGAAAGACACCCTTTCGGGTTAAAAGATCAAAATCCTCGGTCGATAATTGTGAAAATTGAGAACGTACAATTTTTAACTTATCTCTGCGTAGAAAAGATGCTAATTTATCGAGGCTGCTACTCAAAAATTTATACGAATCGATAAACCGTAATTTTATGTCGCTTCGCGAATCTGATCTGTCGGCGGTATCTTTAACGTGTTTCGTGAACGATATGTATTTTTCTTTCGTGATTGGAAGTAATTCTACATGTCCTTCGTACGCTGTAGCTATCTCCGTGATAATAAAATGTGCGTCATAGCCCGATAGATTGTGAAAAATTATCGGAATGCAATGTGAATCTTTATAATTTAGATTACAGTTGACATGCGCGGGACCTCTGTATCGACCGGTCAAGTGACAATGATCGCGTACTCGCTTTTCGTCTGGCTTGAACGGTTTTTCGCACACGTGACAGTGCGTTGCGCTGTTAAACTTTTCCCACTCGTCTCGCGTAAAATCGGCCATGGGTACATTCTCGGACAAGATAGCCTTTACGTCGTGTGCTAAACGTCCCGGGAAAAAAAAATTAGTTCCTCGGCGAACCACGCGACGCAATCCTTATCGCGACGAAACCGATACATTGATAACGAGTCGTCGTACGAGCATCGTACGTAGTATCCTATGCTAAATACCTGATGATGTTGAAACCTGAACGTGGGCGTTGTCGGATCCGCATCCGTCTTCTCGAGGGTACATTCCAGGTCGGCGTACACGACATATGGAAGTCGTTCCTTCCTGCTGTGATTTTTAAAACTCAGCCACTTGCCATCCTCGCTCGGTAGTCGGATTGCGCAGTTGTTTATCTCTCGGCAGTCTACTCCGTGGGCTTCCAATTTCTCGCTCGTGTAGAAATAGTGCAAACATCTGCAAATAGAAAAACACATTTTTTTGTAAACTTTTTTTATATTAAAAATAAAATATTTTTTTTATTAAAAGGAGTATAGGTACTCACCGATCGCAAAAGTATTTCCGACTACGGTGGATGCTCAATTGCAAGCTCACGAGACGCGATAGATTTTTTATCCACGCGAAATGTCCCACGTTGTCGTCTCGCGGGTCTTGCACGTACAACAGATTTACGTGTTTGTCCATCTTCAGGTCGGTGAGTCGTATCGGGAGAACGATCGGCGTCTCCTCTCCCTCGATGGCGTACACATTGATGGAGATGTCGTTGAGTCGTTCGAACCGTTTAATTTGTTTCAAAGTCATTGGAAACTCAACGCCTTGTAATTTTAATACCGTGGCGTAATGAGGGTACGAGGATTCCCGTTCTGAATGTCTTTCAGCTGGATGTAGAGCAGCCACCACCGACCACGCGAAGCACGCATTGTCTATCGATTGCACGTTGATCACCGCTTTTTTCGATTTAATTTTTTGCGGTAAATTGACGTAACATCCCGCGTGCAAAGGATTGTATTTGTTTACGTTCACAGTCAAATTGAGTATACGCGACAACGCCCACCCGCTATCGCGTTCCTGAAACTCTTCGAGGGACGATAAAGTAGGCTCGATAACGTGTCGCTCGTACCACTCGCGCAGATCGGACCGATCGGACGAACGAAAGAGTTCGCAGTTTCTCGTGTTGACACTTTTGTTCGCACGTTTGTCACCCGTCACGAACTCACCGTTGAACACAGTGTTTATCTTTACATTTGCGTGTCTTTGCATGACGTTCCACACATGATCGAGCACGATGTCTGTAGCATCTTCGAGAAATTGTCGCGGTTCGATGTGATTGGTATTTATCACCGCACCGGTCAATACGCGGTTTTCGAACGCGGTATCGATCTCTCGCCAAACGAGTCTTTTTGCGTTATCGTCACTACTAGTGCCCGCCGCGTACTCACCACCGATATGTACGAACCGTCTCTGTAATAGAGTCTTCGCACCTTCGAGTCGCGCGATTCTTGCCACTAAAGATTGTCTGTTTCCGACAGTTTGAGAACCGTCTGAGAGCCGCGAACGTTTGGAACGACAGTCTTCCTCGAGCCGCCCAATAAATTCTTCGCATCGCTGTACCCATGCAAAATATTCGTCCAAGGTAGCGATTTGGTTGGACCGTTCCAGCAGGTCGCGTTCCGTTTGATCGAGATGTTCCATGTTTTTTTAAATCACGTCACATTCTTCGATGGGGCACTTGCACGTGACTCGCTTACACGCTGGACAACATCGACGGAAATATAGAACGGAATAATGTTGAAACATAAGATTATAAAAACTGAAGAAGGGAACATTAGAGTGCCAATTATCAAGATCATCACGGTCACGGTCCAAAGCTCTTTGAATCGATGTATGATTAGGACCTATTACCTTATTAAAGATATAACAAATCATTCTCTGTACGTGCATGTTTTTTATCACCGCCAATTCGACACACTTCCCAATGTCTGTGCGAATTTGAATGAGCAATCTGTCACTGAGCAAGAACATATAACTAAGAACTTCCTCCGCCCAATAGCGATACTCCTCATACTCCGAATCAAAGTCAGATTTAAAGTAAAAATCGCGAATATAAGAACTATTAAGAGCTTCACGAGCATCACGTTCTTTTATCTCGTCCCGCATCTGTCGATACACTTTTCGTCTCGCGTTAGAATTCCATTCATAAGGATAATTAGTATCGTCGATAACGACTCTTTGTCTAACGCTGCGTTCACTGGTTCCGCGTATACCTAGTTCGCGATCGCGAAGAAACTGCACCGGTGATATCACATCCGTCAATTTCACTCTTTGATCTTCTTTACGCAAACCATCGACGATATCGTTTATTAAATCTTCGTCACTTGGCCCTTCCATGTTGCGCACGTTAATGTTTCACATGTGATAATGTTTTTTTTATTACTTCGTGCAAGTCGGGCACATGTCGCATGGATATATTTGAGACAATAGAGTATTACGACAATCTGTGCATAATAGGCCGCTCATTACGTTGTACGGCTGGCTAACATGCTTTCGACGTTTACTTATGTGCTCACCTGTGTCTGGTGAAGCAAGCATACACGTATAACACAGTTTATCTGAACCGTATTTAAAATAAAAATATATTGCGCAACACTTCGTACGTCCATCTAACGCAAGAAATTCGGAACGCGACACTATTTTATTCACAACTTCTCTCCGGTTATCGTCTTCATCGCTGTTATAATCACTGTCCGGTGACAACGGACGATCCTCTTCGGATGAATCCACATCCATTGTTGTCTCGAAATTATTGTTCATTTCCAGTTTTGTTCACAGTTTTTGAATAATGTTTTTTTATAACGTCCACTTGACACAAAAAAACTTCAGCCCCGAATATGAACTTTTAAGAGCCGCGATAATGTTTTCTTTTCTTATCGTGTGCAAATCGGGCACATATTACGTGGAAACATTATATATAATGCAGCATGACATCTTGAACAATACCGGCCATGCAGCGTTCCGCGTAACGCAACGAAGTGTCTTAGGCGAGCGTGCATACCCTGCCTAAGATCCCATAGAGCAATCATGCACGAAAAACATAGTGCAAGTGCACCACCCGTGGAAAAATAAAAATATATTACACAATGTCTTGTACGTAAATTTAGCGCAGCGATTTCCCAACGCCGCACTATTCTATCGATGACTTCATTATGATCGTTGTCTTCATCACTGAAATAATCACTGTCGTCCGCGTGATCTTCGTCTGCATTTATATCAAAATTATTGTCCATCTTTTTTGTTCATTGTTACAAAAAAAAATGTTTTCTTTATACCACCCACTTGACACAAAAAACCTTCACCCTCGAATATGAACGTTCGCGTTGCGAAAGCTAGCCGAAGACTGATCCGCAAGATGCGGATTAATAATCATCCTGGCGACAATGGATGCTATGCGTTTGTATAATTGTCGTTGGACATATTTTGTTTATACATTCCAGCAGCCGGACATCGGCGCTCGCTTTTTGTAATATGCCGCGCCATAACCGAATACCGCCCGCGACGGTTAAATCGTAATCGGCAGCGGCTCTTCCTAGAAAAAAACATGAAAAGGACTCCGCAACGGTTGAATCGTCATCGGAGACAAATTTTATCAATTGTTTACCTCGGCCATTTTATCTTTAAACCGTCGTCGAACCATCGACGCTCGCTTTTGTAGTGTGAGACGCCGTAACCGAATGGCGGCTCGCATATTCTACAGGGGTGAGATCATTGCACAGACAAGTTGTTTTGTTTATATTCATCGATAAAATTCCAGCACCCGAACGGCGCCCGTTAGCCTTTGTATCCGCGCCGAAAACGCGAACGTCCCCTCCCCCTCCCCCTCCTCCTCGCCCTAAAACGCGGACACCATCCCCCTCCCCCTCCCCCCCCTCGGCGGCACCCCCTTTGTCAATGATGCCCTAAAACGCGGACACCATCCCCCTCCCCCTCCCCCTCCCCCCTCCCCCTCCCCCTCCCCCTCGGCGGCACCCCCTTTGTCAACGATATGTTTATAAATATTTAATAAACATGTCTCAACGCGCTCGCCGACACCTCCCCTCCCCCTCCCCCTCCCCCTCGGCGGCACCCCCTTTGTCAACGATATGTTTATAAATATTTTATAAACAACATGTCCCAACGCGCTCGCCGACACCTCCCCTTCCCCTCCCCCGACCCCCTCGCCCTAGAACGCGGACCCCCTCGCCCTCGAGTTCCCCCCCGCCCCGCTCCCCCCTCGGAGCACCCGGGGCAGGTAGCACATATTACTCCTACTGATTCCCCAAGGCGAGATAATTAAGCGCAATGCGACTCACCGTTCGTTGTGCCGTCGACTCCTGTAGGACCCGTCTCTCGTGCAAGCTCGTGGACGTAGCAGGCAGCAAGCAGGCAAGCGGAAGTTAGCAGGCAGGCCGCAAGCAAAGCAACAGGCAGCAGGCAAGGCAAGCAGAAGCAGGCAGGCCGCAAGCAAAGCTACAGGCAGCGGGCAAGGCAAACGGAGAAGACAAGCGATCGCACTAACAGGCAGCTAACTTAATCTCTCTCTCTCTCGGGCTCCGGATTATAAAGCGTGTGTGCTCCGAGGCGGCGAGACGTTGAGCGTGAGACGGTGAATGATGAGTGCTCGCGGCGCTGGAACAGTGTCGCGAGCGAGTACTTTTTCTTCGGGCGGGTGCCCTCGTGGGGTGAGCGAGGGCAGCACCGATTGGTGAGTCGCGCAAATCGATTCCGCGTCGATCGCGATCCGCCGACGTTTCGCGCGAGTCACCGAAATGCTTAAATACTAGGTATGCGAAAGATTACTATGTACAACGGGTACGAACGGGACTAAACTAACGATTACAATACATGCCGCTATATACAGTTTGGTGAGCGCCAAACAGTAATCGTAAATCTTAAATATTTGATTTCAGAAAAGTCACCGTGAAAACATGAGACATGCTTCACTGAATGAAGAAGTAGACTGTGTTAACGAACATAATGTATCAGTACAAAGTACTGTATCAGTACAAAGTATTGTATCAGTACAAAATGAAGAAGAAAATAACGATTGCGAGAATGAAGTGCAATTAGAAAGTGCCAAAAGTAAAAACAAAAATAGTAATTACGAAGAAGATGATGCGCGATATGTAACAGGTTTCCTAGATGTAATTGCTGAACACAAATGTGAGTCTCGTAATGAATCAAATGCCAATCTATCGTACGAACCAACAACTCAGGAAGTAGAAGAATTGAATACTGTAGAATGTAATATTTTATATATCGCTGGATACATTGTAACAAGCATTTAAAAAAATACAAACTTTGTAAGCATTGTATTGGAAATTTAGGTTCTACTCATCAAAATTTGTCACAATATGCGAGATTAGTGCGATTGCGAAGTTATAAAAACAACACATTGTTTTATGTAAACAATCAAACATTTCAGTTATTTAAAAAAATGGAGTATATATTTAGGCAATATAAAAAATCGTGCAATAACAATCGTGGTTATAAAAACTTTTTAGTTGCTACATTTTCAGATATTTTAAGTAACAGTCATATTTTGTTGTGTCATAATTTACATTTAAAGATAGCAATTAATAGATATGCAATTTACAGAATGAGGATAGCGAATAACAAAACAATTGTTAAACGTAAATACTATGACAGTAAGTCAATGGCGATGCACAGTGCAATAAAATAAAACAAATTGCTACATTTTATTCTTTTAATTTATTCCTTGATCATCGAATGGTTAAATTTTCACTTGGAGGTTATAATATAGCGTACTCGATTTCCTGACTCGGAGTCAAATCTAGTTAGTAAATTGAATACGTTTATAATTATACGCATGCTCTGAAGCTACCCCCACTCAGATTAGAGAAAAAATGGCGGACCAATCAAAACGCTCTAAAATCAGATTTTTGATGGCCAGACTCTTATTAAAGGGTCTCTAATAACAGCGTATTCATGTATACAGTGCGAGTGTATGTTAGTAGATTACTACACTCGTGATAGTCGCGATCAGGTGAATATACTACGTTTACGCGAGCGTTATTTCTATAATAACTATATTGCGATAATTCACTTGTTTATGCGGAGAAAATTATTGTAAAGTTACTGTAGAAGTAACACTCGCGTATAAAACATAGTATAAGAGAAGAATTTTCTGAAATGAAAACTGTGTGCTCATTTCCCGGTTGTAAATCGGGAAATGCTAGTGAAAAAAGAAATAATAAATTACATGGTTTAAAGAATAAAACCATGTTTAAATTTCCACGAACGGTTTGTATTTACATCAATACAAAATTCACATATTTGAATTAATTCGCCTGAAATATTTAATATTTTTACAATATTTATTGCTCTAGGATAAATTTCCATTTATTCGACAAAAGTGGGAAGATATTATCCATGCAAAAGTTTAAACACAAAATTAAGTTTTATATATATATATATATATATATATATATATATGTATAGTTCTTGTGTTATATATAATTAGAGTTTGACAATAATGCCGTATCGATTTTGCATATTGTTATATGTAAAGTTTATATACCGATTATCTCCTTACTGCTAGATCAATTAATATTAATTTCTACAACCTAATTAACTTCATTTACTGAAAGTTTATACATTGCAGCAATTAAGAAAAGTTTTGTTAATAGTGAAATGTCATTACAAGCAAAATATTAATGCGCATAGTATTACCTATATTTATTAATTATTTTTTTATTTATGAATGAAAGTCATTTATATATTTGGTTTTTATTGTATTTGTCTTTAGTCATACGGCATAATGTTTCAACTATGATGTTACAATTTTACAATAAAGCTTTAAAGTTGATCTAAGTTGATGTGTATCTAGTAATAAAGATCTATGTAAATAAAAACAAATACCACAAATCAAATTTTTTATATAATAATTATATAATTAGCAAGATATACATTACAAATGTATACAAATGAAGCAAAATTAAATAATAAACATAGTTACCCATACAGCACAAAATATTTTCAAAAAATATGTATAAATATTTCTATAAAAATATTGCAAGAAACATTTTAAAATGGTTTTAGGAATATTTTAAAATGGTTTAAAAACATTTTGTGGTAACATTTTTAAGAATATTTTAAGAATCTTTTAGAAATATTTTTTAAAATGTTTTTCTTTACTATCCAGATAATATTTTCTTAAATATTTGACATATATTTTTAAAATAAGTTCTCGCGGTGTGTTGCTTTCGCGCCGTTACCGCGGTCGTTACCTCCGGCGTCGCCCAAGCAAAAATTTCCAACTCCCCTCGCGGCGTGTTGCTTTTGCGCCGCGGTCATTACCTCCGGCGCCGCTTGAGCAAAAATTTTCTAAGTTTTCTCGCGGCGTGTGGAGGGGGTAGCACACATGCTGGCCTGGCAGCAGAGCGCAGCCTAGTTCATGGCTGCTGGTAACACTGGCAGCAGTGGCAGGCGTGGCAGTTGCCTTGTGGAAAAATACACTCAACTTTTGGTGTTAACCGTTAAAAAAACACCATAGAAAAACCCTTAAAGTTGGGTGTGATTTCGGACCGCCAATTGAAGGTTAACCATCATTTGAAGGTTAATCTTCAATTGGCGGTTCGAAATCACACCCAACTTTAAGGGTTTTTCTTTGGATGATAGTTACATAACCTTCAAGTGATAGTTAACCTTCAATTAATGGTTAGTCCTTAAAAATGACGGTATAAAATATAAACCCGCAAATGAAAGTAACAAATATGGCGTCCCAATGAGAATCTCTTAAGGACTCCGCTCGTTGAACCGGACTCCTCGCCTTGATCCTCCCTCTCGGACGCTAGCTGCCGCAGCTCTCCCTGGTCATCCGACTCTCGTTCGGTTGGTCTCCAGAACACGCGCCGCAGCGATCAATCCGTCAAGAAAGAGGTAACGGATTCGACACGTTCGAAGAAACGCAAGCAAGTGCGGCTATGACACCTAACGAGTGAGGAAAGAGGCGGGGGCTCTTTGAGAGTGGCAACTCGCGCGTCGCGCCATCTAATGTGAAACGATCAGGCGTTGTAAAACGCGAAAAAAATTCGAGCGCAATATTTGAACAAATTATTTAATTTTTAATAAGTTTAATTCTTAATATTTATTTTCATAATTGAACTTATTTTTTATTTTGCTAAATGTAAATACAAATATCTTATTGTATAAATATTTAATATTAATAATTTAATTAGTTGCTTAATTTAACTTCTTGTTTAATAAATGAGCGGATGTAGTACTGAAAATGTACCTATTATATAATATTTTAGTTTTCAAAATTGTCAAATTACAAACAGGAATTTTGTTGTAACTTTTACAGTTATAAAGTAACTATTTAATGGAAATGAAATAAAAAAATTAATATTGTAACGCAATTATTATAATGCTCAAATCATAAAATATTTACATTATCCATGTCTGCCAATACAATATAATATTTTATTTTTATTTTTATTTATTTTTATTGGGCTCAATACAGGCCCTGGATCCAAAATCCAATGAGATCGTCTATTGGCTCCCCTCAAACCTTTCAACTTTTATCTGAAACACTTTTCCAATAAACTAAGCCGTCAATTGACACTTAACGAAGATTAACACAATAACATTTAAACGACACCCAACGATAAAGGGATCATGGCGACACTGGTTAAATTGACATAGAACATTAAAGGTTAACACCCTGTTAACACCGAACCAACATCCAACAATGAGGATCAATCTCCAACCTACACTAAACATTGAGGCTTAATCCCCAACCTACACTTATCATTGAGAATAAACTCTCAATATACACTCATCATTGAGGATTAAACCCACAACTTACCTAAATCTTAATGGTCAACACTCAATCTACACCTAAATTTAAGTGTTGACACTTAACTTTGATGACAAACACTAAACTTACGCCAAAATTTGAGTGTTAACTTAGTGTTAACACTCAAATTGGGTGTCAACCATCAAAGTTGAGTGTACTTTTTCATAAGGGTTAGCTGGCAGCGATGCCATCGATCATTCCAGCATTCGAGTAAAAGCATTCGATCTGGCTGTATGTACGAATGTACGTGCAACTTTTTGTTTCTGGTCTCCGTGCGCAGTCAGTGTTAAGGACTCGTGTTGGTTGGTATATCGAATGGTAGACGTGAATATGATTACGCAATTTATTATAACTTTACACAACTCAAAGAACCGGATACTTATACACGACTCGCCATATTGACTAGCGGAACCGAACTGAACTCGTCGCACGAGCGGCACGAGCGACCTCCTCCAAAACTATAAAAACCTAGAGGGTTGTAATAACAAAAAGTTTACTATGTCCCCAGAAGAAAGATTCCTGTGGCTCACTCTATCGAAAGAAAAAGAAATCAAAAACGAAACAGGAAATTCCTCAACATCCTCCCACCTTGAGTTGAGACCTGGGAGCAACTCAAAATACAAATAAAATTAATCGGAGTAAAACAAAAGGACAAACAAATTACATTAATTCTTATAAGTCCAATTTGTTTGGCGCGTTTACTCGTCGTCCACTTCTGGTACGCGCTTCTAACTTCGCTGGAACTTCTTCTAATGTCGTATCTTCTTTATCGGATTCATCAGTTTCTTGAATTCTCGAAGGAGAAGGTTGATCTTCAGGAAGAGAAATCTCCTTTGATGATTCTTTAGTTTCGTTCGTTGACCTATTCAATGCCTCCATTTCACCTGGAGACGAAATCTCCAAGGGATATAATCGCTGAACAGGACGAACAAGTTCTCCATTTTCAGTTTTAACTCGCACCACTCGTACCTCGCCGTCTCTGCCGGGAATGATCTCGATGACCCGTCCCATGGGCCAATCTAGACGCTTCTGATTATCGTTTCCTATGAGAACAACATCTCCAACTTTTATCTTGAGTTCATTGTTTCTAGAGTAGCTCGCTCTTGACAATTGCCCTAGGTACTCCGACCGGAATCGACAGCGTAAATCTGCTCGAAGTTTCAGACGATAGCGCAGCCTCGCTTTCAAGTCGCTTTCTTCAATCTGATCCAGATCCGGCAATCCACTTTCTTGTACATCCTGAATAAACATCGACGGAGTTAATGGGGCTAGTTGACCAGAATCCTCAGACAGGTATGTGATGGGGCGCGAATTTACAATAGCCTCGCAGTCACATAGCGTGGTGTACAGCTCATCTGACGTAAGGCAGGCTCGTCCCAAGACCTTTCGTAGTATCTCCTTGACTGAGCGCACTAGTCTCTCCCACCATCCGCCCCACCAAGCAGCGGAAGGTGGATTGAAACGCCATTCTATTTTCTTTATGGCGCTATATTCAGTGATCTTCTTCCAATTAATTCCACGTAACAGATTGGCTGCCCCGGTGAAGTTAGTGCCGTTATCGCTGAACATAACTGACGGTCTTCCTCTGCGTGCGACAAATCGTCGAAAAGCCTCCAGAAACGCCTCCGTCGAGAGTGAAGTGATCAGCTCGAGGTGGACCGCTCGATAAACCGCACACGTAAACAGGCAAATCCACGCCTTCTGTCCGCCTTTTAAATACAATGGGCCAGCACAATCGACTCCTGATACTTCGAATGCGGCAGCGTCTCTTGTTCGTTCCTCTGGAAGGATTGACGGTGATGCTTCAATTCTCTTGGCGTTGTATCGCTTACATATTACACACTTGGAGAGGATGGACCGAATTGCTCGTCGACTTGATAGTATCCATACTTGTTCTCTCAAGCTACTCATTACTATCTGAATGCCTGCGTGATGAAGCTCTTCGTGCTTGTGTTGGATCAGTCTTCTGACCAGAGGATGCCGTGGTTCCAGGACTATAGGGTAACGGAAACCAAACTGATCTTCTCTATTGGAGATTAAAGTCTTCAAGCGAATAACTCCAGACTTATCCTTAAACGCATTCAGACAACTGATTCTTGGGTCCTCGACACCTGCGAAAGACTCTACCTGAGATAAACGCATCAATGTTAACTCTGCTTCACTGATTTCTTTTACCGACAGATCCTCGGATAGATGACGAAAGCGGTTTCTTTGGCATTTTGTAACGAAACGACGGATCCAGGCCATCACGCGCAGAATTTTTGTGTACTTGGAAGATCCCTTAAGATACCAATAATCTTCTCGTTCTGTAACTGTCTTACAAGTGTTACTCATTGCCAGTTCGTGCCGGATAGATGCCTCGGGCTTCTTTGTCTTGATCGCGGACTTTTTAATTTCTCTATCGACTTCTGACTCATCCACGATATATTCAGCTGAAGGCCATTGATCTCGAGACTTCTTTAGCCATTCCGGGCCCTCCCACCAGCGGGACTCGAGGAGCTGCTTCGCACTACATCCTCGTGAAGGTAGGTCGGCAGGATTCATCGTTCCGGGTACGTGATACCATTGCTCGGGTTTCGTAAGCTGACGTATTTCTCTTATTCGGTTCCATACAAAGGTGGTCCATTGCTTATTTTGTTTAATCCAAGCCAAAACCGTAGCTGAATCACTCCAATAAAATTTTTCCGGTTGCTCTTCTTCTAGGGCGTCCAAGGAGGAATCCATTAGTCTGCCACCAATTGCGGCTGCAAGAAGCTCCATTCGATTTATAGTCGGTTTTTCTAATGGAGCCACCCTGGCTTTGGCCCCAATGAGTTGCACTCTGACTCCTTCTAAAGTCTCGGTCCGAGCAAAGAGAACTGCTGCATAGGCATCTTGACTGGCGTCGACGAAAACGTGAAAGGACGTCGAGCACCCTCTCTGTTTTTCTCCAAAAATCCATCGTGGTATATGCAACTCTGTTAGGAGCTTTAATTGCTGGTGCCATTCTCGGAAAATGTCCTTGATCTCCTTATTCACCTCCGTATCCCAATCGATGTCCGTAGACCATAATTTCTGCAACAGTAGTTTTGGGCGCAGCAGTACCGGACACGCCATACCGATCGGATCGAATATCTTTTGCGCGACTGACAAAATACTTCTTTTCGTTACCTTTTCAGGTAGAGGTTCCTCCAACGCAGCCTTTGTCAGCGATAAGGTGTCCCGGCCTCTATTCCACGTAAGCCCGAGTACTGACGAGCTGTCTCGCATCAGCGTCGGATCGGAGTATTCCCAACCTCTCAGAAGGAAACTCCCGGCAGCCATTACATCAGTAGCTCCCTCCATGAACATCTGCAATTCCTCGCTGGAGTCGACGCTCGTCACACAGTTGTCCACGTAGAAGGACTTCTGTAGTTTTCTGATGATGGTACGCTGTTCATCTGTAGTCGCTTGTTGTAGTGCTCGCTCCAGAAGCAGTTCAATGGTGGCACCCAACAAAAAGGGACTGCTAGACACTCCGAACACGACTCTGCAATGTCGGTAGACCTTTATTTTCGTCGGATCTTCTTTACTCCACCATAGAAACCGGAGCACATTTCGTTCCTTGGGCGACACGCTAATCTGAAGGAAAGCTCTTTTAATGTCGGAGATGACCCCAATCCTTCTCTCTCGGAACCGTAGTAACATTGTCGGAATCAGTTCAATGAGATTTGGTCCAACTTCTAGACACTGATTCAATGAAGGCGAGTCTATCCCTCGTGCTGAAGCATCGAAGACCGGTCTCAGACGCGTCGTACTATTCTCTTTTAATACGTGTCTGTGAGGTAGGTAATAGCCGCTGTCATTTACTTCCGAAAGAGGTACTTGTTCGATGATTCCCTCAGCTGTCCATTCTTCAAGTACTCGACAATAATCTTCGAAGAGGTTGCCCGATTTCAATCTTCTAGTACTTATTTCCAGCCTCTTGATTGCCATTTCTTTATTATCCGAGAGAGGAGGATGATTTTCCTTCCATGGCAGGAACACTTCATATCGTCCGGAATTATTCACCGTAATTGTTTGGCGGAAATAGTCTTTTACTTGTGCTAGATGAGCCTCTTTAGTTTTCGTTTGGACTGGATCGGTAATACCTAATACATCCAATCTCCACAGGTCCGAAACATTTGCATCCCGGGTGTACATAGAGACTGCCAATAGTGCTGGATCGACTCGAGAGGTCTTTTCTCGCAAATTCTTGCCCATGACGGTCCATCCAAGACGAGTTTCGATCGCTGTTGCTCCACATTCTATTTCTTGTAGCTTGCCTGTTAAAAGCTTGCCCGCGATG
This sequence comes from Temnothorax unifasciatus, assembly GCA_030770225.1. Lineage (NCBI taxonomy): Eukaryota > Metazoa > Arthropoda > Insecta > Hymenoptera > Formicidae > Temnothorax > Temnothorax unifasciatus. The sequence continues at coordinate 33,354 of JASTWK010000983.1, read as the reverse complement.
TCAGCTCCAATGAGAATAGAGATGGGTTCGTTTGTTTGACCGACATCTGTCAATCGTATTCCTTTGTGAGATAACTCTTGAACCCAAGGACCTCTTCTTATACCGGGGATGTCTTGACAAATGGTCTCCTGACCCAAGGCCACAAAATTACAGGCGTACGAGCCGTCCAAGCTGCTGAGTCGAATACGGTAACCTTTGTGCTGCTGGGGTTTAGTTTTTTCTCCTCCAAAGAGTAGATGAACTATATTATATTGTCCGACTTCTTCACAATCCAGCTCCTCAGCTGTTCGATCAAGAACATACGATCGGTGTGATCCTGTATCCAATACTGCTCGTACGACACGCTCCTTTTCTTGATTTCGCATTTTCACACGAAGAGTTTGGAGAAAGATTTCTGTACTCAGCGAGAGATTCGCCAGACTACTTTCCTCTTGTTTTTTGGTCGGCTCTTCAATCGGATTTTTCTTCGTCGATCCCTCAGCAGTCATTCCTCGGCACATGAGTAGAACGTGTCGCTTGCTGCACCAGGCGCACTTGTTGTTGTATCTGCAGAATCTACGTCCGTGTCCTGTTTTCAAACAATTGAAACATGCGTTTTTTTGTTTAACGATGTCTTGTCTTTCTTCCATAGACATTTTTCTCGCCCTTTCACATTGCGAACTGTCATGTTTCTCGTTGCAGAATATGCATTCTAGTACTTTGCTTTCTTTCGTCGCGAGGAGTGCGGAAGCCGTAGCAATTTCTTTATTGGAATCAGCCTTTTGCTTCTTCTTTAACTTGTCTTTTAATGCTGGCTGTTCTTGATTTAAACCAAATCCACTAACTGCCATCGCGATTCTTTCTTCGTTTTCCACTTCCGCTTGTAGAAAGGCCATTAAGTTTGTCAGTCGATCTTTCGGAGTAATAACAACGGGCACAGCCGAAGCATTGTCACCTAATTCTCTCGGCGTAATCTGAGTATGCCTTTGCCACGCTCGCAGCAAATCTTCGGGTAACGAGGACTCCACCAATGGATACAGCATCGCTGCGCATGTATCGGTCGTCACACCGAGTGACTCGAGAGATCTAATGTGTGTCTCTAATTTATCATAGACACTGGCTAATGACACTTTTCCCTTCGGCGTTATCGCGTTGCTCAACACTAATTTCAGTAATTCACGCACGTAAACTTCGACCAACAATTCGTTTTTCCCGAATCTACTTTTTAGGCTAGCGATCACCTTGTCATAATTGTCAGCTGTTGGTGGGTAACTGTTCACTAATTCACTGGCTCTCGTATCGGGCACCTTCGCTTGGAGCAGATATTGGAATTTATCTTCCTTGGTTACGGTTATGTCTTCATGTATATTTTTGAACTGGCTCCAAAATTGTAGCCATTCTCTTACGTCACCGTTGAATTTCTTTAATTCGATCTTAGGTAACTTGAACGCGCGTTTGTTCTCATGAAAAGGCAGATTGCTGTGTCGGTAATCTCGTACCTGCATCGGTGGCATTGTGTTACGTCGTTGCGACTCTTCTTCTATTCTTGCGACCTCTACCTTCGCATGTTGATACTTCTTCCGATACTCGTCGGCGTGCTGTACCTCTTGATCCATCTCTTGTTCTGACGAATCTTCAACGGTCATTAGCTCGAACATCTTTTGGTTCAATTCTTCCATCTCACTCGCTTTTTCCCGTAGCAAAGCAAAATTTACTTGTATTTCTGATATTTGCGGGCTTTCTTGTGCGAGTTCGGCTCGTAGAGTCTTGAGTATCCGCGTAAAGGCACCACGCGTCACGCTTCGCGTCTTCTTGATACGCTCCATTGTTCGTCACGATATACAATTTTTCTTCTGTTCTATTTACCGCGACAACCAACGAAGGTCCTGTCACGGTCGCCAGTATGTTAAGGACTCGTGTTGGTTGGTATATCGAATGGTAGACGTGAATATGATTACGCAATTTATTATAACTTTACACAACTCAAAGAACCGGATACTTATACACGACTCGCCATATTGACTAGCGGAACCGAACTGAACTCGTCGCACGAGCGGCACGAGCGACCTCCTCCAAAACTATAAAAACCTAGAGGGTTGTAATAACAAAAAGTTTACTATGTCCCCAGAAGAAAGATTCCTGTGGCTCACTCTATCGAAAGAAAAAGAAATCAAAAACGAAACAGGAAATTCCTCAACAGTCAGAGTCTCGGAATTCGAATTCTCGATCTCAACTGCCCTGGTAAAAATTACCGTTAGAAACGGATAGAACGTGCATTCTATCCGTTTCTGACTGTTTTACTATGCGTTTCTTTCCCTGCAATTACGGATAGAAACAGATGAAAAGTGTTGCAGATTCTATAAGACTGTGTACGCAAAGACGGTAGGAAAGGTTAACTGCATCTAACTGATTCTTAACGGAACGGAACTTATCCGAATCTATGCGCAAACGTAATTATGAATTCTATCCGTTTTTATACATAGCCAATTTTGAATGTCTATCCGCATCTGATTGCAAAAACCAGGCAGGATATCTATCTGCATTTGCATGCAATTATGATTTGCCCGTTCTATCCGTTTTTAACTGCAAATGCATTTTATTCATTTCTTATTACTGCAAATACATGTACATTGTGGGAGGTTTGTAGTTATCAGGTAGATTCTACCTTTAAACACCAGGAGAAAGGATTCCTCCAGTTACGACACTGTAATTTTTCTGGTTGTCGCCTGCTTATATATTATGGCTGGTTGTATTTTAAATTTGAGAAACGCTTTCCATCATGCGCCGTCTAGCGGCGTCGTCGCGAACTATTCGGCATTGCATACAGATGCAGATGGATATACTACCAGCATTTACGTATAGATACCGTCAGCATCTGATGGGTGTTTCTACGTAAATAGCGATTTTTACTGTCCAAGCTTGTTATATGTTTATGATTGAAAGGAGGGTAAGCAATCATTGTGAAAGTTCAATACTGCCATCATATTTGAAGTATCGCACAATAATCTGCTAATTGGGGAGTGGCTTATCCAATGGAAACACGCAGAAACTCCTAAAAATGTCAGTTACCTGGCCTGTCCATTGACGAACATTCTCTATTCCAGTTACACTTTGTTAAGAACTAGCTCGCGCAGGAGCCAGAGCTCTAGAATTTTGAACAGGAAACAACACCTTTATTCATGTGTGTTGGCTTAAAGAGACTGTGTATTGTCACGTTAAAGTCTTATCAATACTGAAGTGGTCTCACATTAGTTATACAAGTGGTGTAAGAAGATATTGTACAAAAGAAGAGCTGTATATAATATCAAGAAGAAAATATTAAAGATGAATGATCCTTTCCAGTAAAGCTCCCCAATATTGCAAAAGCTTATGAAAAGCTAAGTGTTATAAAATAAATGCCAATACAAGGTACACTTAATTCTTGGGATATTGGCGTAATCAATGGCCTTATAAACGTAAACCATTTCTGAGAAAGGAACACTCATGTTATACAAATCTTATATATATCAAAGCGAACACAAATATAAGTAATAATATAAATAGAATGAGAGCAATGAAGTAATGTGTCAATTATCTTGTAGCAAGGATTGATATGTCTATAAATATTGTGAATAGATTATACATACTCACAATACCAATGGCTATCCTTTTTCCTTTTATAATGATTAAGCTTACTTAATTCGTTGTATGAGTATATCCACATTACATGTACATCCTATGTTGTTCTAATTGACACAGTACTTCCTCAATAAGACTATTTATCGAAGGTATTAAAGCGATTTGTCCTTGGATTTGGCAAACGTAAGGCAGTAATTCAGTTAATTGTAATTAATACGCTGCTATTATTAAAACGACTACTATTTCGTATTCGGGATAGAATCTTAATATACTAAAGATAACTTGCATTTACACGAATATAAGAACCACTGGGGTCTCTGACTTAATGTTATTCTATTATACTGATTATTTTATGGACAGAATAAATGATTCTAAGCGCGGGTTGCAACCATAATATGTTATGAAACGTAAATTGACTGAGCTCAATTATAATACGATATCGGAGAGATCTGTACAGACCGCGACGTAGCCTCTTATGAGGATATATCTATTGGTTTCGGGCTTTCTCGAACTCTGGAATCAAAGATCGAATTATGATAGAACATTGCGTTCATCATACTACATTAGCTAGATTGCCTAGCTTTTCTCAATAATGATCAATGATTCCACAGATAACTGAATATGTTACCTGACAGTGATTGTCGTTCTCGAGTATTATTCTCGTAATAACGAGCTTCCTTTCCAACGTCCTTGCGGGCGTTCTCAAGAGGCCAAGATAGCTGGCTCGTCCTTCGTGTATAATTTACATCACAATGGCGAAGTGCGTCCTTCCTTCCATATTTCAGAGTCGTAATTATGTAGATATCGTGTGATATCTCCCTTCTGTAGTATCTGCGTTAACACACTCAACCGTATATACAATACTCGTTTATTATACAGAGTCGCGGTGTCGTTAGAACAATTTAAGAGCGTATCTATGCCCAGCTTAATGAACACGAGTCTTCTCGAACGACAGTAATCTCACACGACTCTTCGCAATCGAAGACGAACGCAGAATGTCCGCTCGACGAGCTGCACGCGCGTGCCGGCACGCCCAAGCCTGCGCGGTATCACTCCGCCGTCGTCACGTGCTGCCGGTGTGCAGCGCGGTCGACGCAACGCGCGAAACACAGTGTCGCCGCTGCACTCAGTGACGGTAACAACGCTGCCATTTATACCTGCTCTACTTTACCACCACTAGTACACAAATGACATATACACAATCTCTTATGTATTTTACTCTATTCTTTAAACACACTTACTCTCTCCAATTACAAACTCAATTGAAAATTCCCCATGTTTATTCAATCATAATATAGAACTAAGATTTTAACATCATTATTAAACATAAATCTCCCTTTGGAACCGAAAAAACCGGCTTCAAACTTGGTCCGGACATTTGGAGTGAAATTGCACATTTTGAATTTAACCGCGGTTCCGCCGTGTTGCATCGATTCTATGGGACTCTCGTGTGAAGATTTCAAGAATTGGACATCAGGTGTGTTGTTTACATTGTTGGTGGTTGGTTGTTTTGAGCGTGATACAATCGTAATCGTGTATTTCACTTGAGAAAAGGTATGTCACAAAAATACGCGTCATTTGCCTGGCACATCTTTTTTTATTATATCACAGTGAATTTTTCCTTCTTATAGTAAAATTCTAATGATATTCGGTAGGCTAAATTTGATTTTTAATGGAAATTGGTTTACGTCAATTCAGGAGAAAGTGAGATCAATTCAACCATGAAATGTCAGTCTACTGGCATGTCAGTTACCTGGCCATTCATGAGTTACCAATAAATATTGATTCAATGTTTCAAAAATGATTTTTATATTTACAGATGGGTAAAAAAGCGACTCCACGATGTGGAGCTCCACAAAATGTGTCAAAAATGAAGCCACAAATAGCAACCAAATCAGCATTTATCAAATTGAATTTTTTTGCTAATTGTGAATTTATCTCGGGAATAAGTAAGGAGGGGGTCCAAAAATGGCCGTTTTGTGCCCCGCTGGGGAACCTGTGAAACATTTTTTTCCACCTTATTTAAGGTTGAAATAAGAAGGAAATAATAGTCATTTAGCCAGGAAACCACGGGAAATATTTTAAAATATATAATAATGTGTTTAAAACGTCTGTTAAAGTAACTGTGTTTGAGCGGTTTAATAAAAGGTGAAACGTTTTAAAACAAGCACTACATTTCCATTTAATGAATTTTGCATCATGAAATTGTATATAATATTTTTATTACATTTAAATATATATTTTTTATATGTTACATACATCTATATATTTTTTTATACTTTCTGTATATACACATATATGCAGTCACATAACATTCATCTTATTTCTGTTCTGTTTCTTTACTAACTACGTCAACCATTTATGAAAAATATTCAGATATATTTGAAAGATTACGAGATTTAGTGTTCAGAATCTGATTCAGATGCACCATCATAATCATCTTCATATATGTATATATATATAAGTATTTTTCTTACGTCCTTATAGACAAAACCAAGAGTGGTATAGACGCAATTATTGATGGTCACACATGTGGCTGCAAAGTAGGAAAACGAGTTGTCGGTTGCTGCTCTCACGTCGCAACAATTCTATGGTACTTTGGGTTTGCTGTACATCAGCCAACAATACATTTACCTGCAGATTATTTAAATAATTATTTTGAAGATGATTATGATGGTTCATCTGAATCAGATTCTGAACATTAAATCTCGTAATCTTTCAAATATATCTGAATATTTTTCATAAATGGTTGACGTAGTTAGTAAAGAAACAGAACAGAAATAAGATGAATGTTATGTGACTGCATATATGTGTATATACAGAAAGTATAAAAAAATATATAGATGTATGTAACATATAAAAAATATATATTTAAATGTAATAAAAATATTATATACAATTTTATGATGCAAAATTCATTAAATGGAAATGTAGTGCTTGTTTTAAAACGTTTCACCTTTTATTAAACCGCTCAAACACAGTTACTTTAACAGACGTTTTAAACACATTATTATAGATTTTAAAATATTTCCCGTGGTTTCCTGGCTAAATGACTATTATTTCCTTCTTATTTCAACCTTAAATAAGGTGGAAAAAAATGTTTCACAGGTTCCCCAGCGGGGCACAAAACGGCCATTTTTGGACCCCCTCCTTTAGGAATGTTTTTGACATTTCCTCTCAAAATCACTCGTTGTTGAGGTAATTCAATATTTTACTAGACATGCAAAGTCGACTCGTTACTACTTATTTACTAGATCACTGATGAATGAGCCATTACTTTCAGGTTTTTGATGTTGTAGTACGCTGGCTTTCAGGGTATGTTTCTGCTTCTACATTCACTCAAAAACAGGAAAAAAAAATTTTTTTAAGCATGTTTGAAATTGAGAGATTTGCAATCTGAAAAATTGCTATTTACGTAGAAACACCCTGATGTGTACAGACTGCGGACAGAAACAGACAGGAATCGTATCCGTAGTTACAGACAGATTCCTATAGGTCGGCATTGCATACAGATGCAGATGGATATATCCGATATGTTATCCGCAAGTGCGGAAAGATACCGTCAGCATCTGATGTGTATAGGATGCGGACAGAAACAGACAGGAATCGCATCCGTAGTTACAGACAGATTCTTATAGGTCGGCATTGCATACAGATGCAGATGAATGTGTTATCCGCAATTGCGGAAAAATACCGTCAGCATCTGATGCGTACAGAATGTGGACAGAAACATACAGGATTCGTATCCGTAGTTGCAGACAAATTCCTATAGGTCGACATTGCGTACAGATGCAGATGGATGCGGTATCCGCAATTACGGATAGATATTGTTAGGATCGATAAGGTAGATTTATATTCGATAGCGCCTTCTGTCGCGGAACATTGTGACCAACTGCAATCACGTCTGCAGAAACGCGCGAAACAGCATGTAACGAGCATGTAACGCCACGAGACGATTGTAAGACGCTCGCAATAAATAGTTTTCGTAAAGTACATCGAGTTATTTTATCCGACCAGAACTGCGCCGACTGAGTATATGTCACATAATTTGGCGACCGGTGACAGGACATTAGCATTTGTGACGTATCTGTAAAAAAATAATCGGCGACACGATGGATAAAATAAAGAAGTCTCGTACCATTATGCGAACGGCGTTTACTCGCATTCTAGGCTCATTAAACGCTAAGTTAGAGAAGGAGAGGCCAGACATTGCGGAATTACAGGTGTGCCTCGCGTTAATAAGTGATAAAGCGAGCCAACTCGAAGAAGCTAATCAGAAGATCTTTGAGGTTATGATCGCCAGCGATGCCGACGAAGAAGAGCTAATGCGTGAGACTGAAACAGCCGATGAGTATCGGATGAAATATCAGCAGGCAAAGGTTGCGGTGAGTAATGTGATTGAGCCTGCTCAAGCGGCGGCTTTTACTCAAGATACGGGGCAAGTAATACAGATTGCTAGAGACAATGCGCGTACATATAAATTGCCAAAGATACAATTGCCAAAATTTAGCGGAGATCTTAAAGAATGGTTGCAATTTTGGAGCTTGTTTAAGCACATCCACGAAGATCCGAATATTACAAAAGAAGACAAGTTCCAGTACCTGATACAGGCGATGGTGAAGGATTCCAGAGCGAGCGTATTAGTCAATAGCTTTCCACCGACAGCGACGAATTACGACAAGGTTATTGCCAGCTTGAAATCACGCTTCGGCAGAGAGGATTTACTTGTCGAGGTCTACGTTCGAGAAATGCTCAAGTTAGTATTAAATCAGACAATGAAAACAAGTAGTCGCGCTCCTTTATCTGGTATTTATGATAATCTTGAGACACAATTACGAGCCTTAGAATCGCTGGGAGTGACAACCGACATGTGTGCTGCGATGTTATATCCTTTAGTGGAATCGTCACTGCCTGAAGATCTTTTGCGAGTATGGCAGAGAAATCCGAAAGCAATCAATTCTACTACCTCGAAGCAAGTCTAGATGAACTAATGTCTTTTCTTCATGCGGAAGTAATGGGCGAAGAAAGGATCGCTATGGCAATAAGTGGCTTTGGCATAAATGATGAGCCAGCAAATAAGCAGGATAAATCTAAGAGAAGAATTAAGAACGAGCCGAAAGAAATCGCTACTGCTGCAGGGCTTCTCTCAACTAAAGAAGATAAGTCACCCTCTTGCATATTTTGTGGACAAGGTCACGAGAGTGCTTCATGCGGACAAGCTAAAAAGATGTCATACGAAGATAGATACAAAGTTGTTAAAACAAAGAATGCTTGTTTCTACTGTACAAAGACGGGTCACAGCTTCAAATATTGTAGGTATAAAGGCAAATGTGAATGGTGCGGTAAGAGACACGTGCTACTTATGTGTCGCAACACGACATCGAGTCCACCTGAGAAAGACAGTCAAACAAAGGAACTTGCCAAGAATCAAGAACAGTCTACACTCGCTAATATTTCTCTCACAAATGAAGTATTTTTGCAGACTCTCTGTGTAAAATTATTTAGTCAAGGCAAAGAACGAGTGGTCAGAGCAGTTTTGGATACGGGATCGCACAGATCATACATTCTGGACCATTATGCTGAGGAACTGGATTTTGAAGTCGTAGGCGAGCAGCAGATCGTGCATATGTTATTTGGAGGTTCGAAGTCTAATCCATTACTACACAAAGCGTCCCGAGTTAGCATGCGGAGCATGGATGGATCATATTCTTGCAACTTTATAGCTTTAAACCAGAAGACGATTTGTGAGAAAGTCCCTTCTGTAAATAGAGGACCTTGGCTACAAGAGTTACAGCAAATAGGAATACAGCTCACAGACGTTGACAAGAAAGGCGAGCCGATAGCTGTATTAATTGGCGCTGATATTGCAGGAAAATTGCTGACCGGTAAACGAAAGGAGCTTAAGTGTGGAGCCGTAGCGCTAGAGACATTACTCGGATGGACATTAATTGGAAAGGTAGATGCTCCACCGAAACAGAAAGAAGACACGACGCTCATGGTCGTATCCATGTTCACTCGTGAAGAGAACATTACAAATTTGTGGAAGCTAGACACGTTGGGTATTACGGATCCTATTTTAAAGAAGACAGAAGATATTCATCAAGCAGACGTCAGAGAAACTTTTCGGCAGACCATCAAGATAAATACGAACGGTCGATACGAAGTATTGCTTCCTTGGAAAGAAGACCACTTACCCTTGGCGGACAACAAGAGTTCGGCGATAAAACGACTTGAGTCTACGACCAGGAGACTTAGGACTCAAGATCTGTACGATGCATATCAGCAAGTGTTCGATGATTGGTTATCGGAAGGCATCATCGAAAAAGTACCGGATGAAGAAGTAAAGAATATGGCTTACTATTTACCTCATAGGAGTGTTATCAAAGCAAACAGTACTACGAAGATTAGGCCAGTATTTGACGCATCCGCTGCAGGGGAAAACTCACCGTCACTCAATCATTGTCTTGAAACGGGCCCTAATTTAATTGAACAAATTCCGAGGTGTCTACTCCGTTTTAGACGACGCAAGATAGGAATAACTGCAGACGAAAGGCTTTCCTGCAGATAAGCATTTCACCCGAAGACAGAGATGTATTACGTTTTCTTTGGTGGAAGAAATCTCATCCGGAAGAAATGGAAGTATACAGGCATCGTCGAGTGGTTTTTGGAGTTTCCAGTAGCCCTTTTCTCTTAGGAGCAACTATCGAATATCATTTAGAGAAGGAATTGCAACAAGCAAAAACAGAAAAGGAGAAAGAAATTATTCGACATTTGATGAAGTCCTTTTACGTGGATAACTGCGTAACCAGTGTTGATTCGAAGAGCGAAGCCACGGAATTCGAAGTTGTCGCGAGACGAGTTATGAATGAAGGCAAATTTGATCTGAGAGGATGGGAGTACACAGGTGAAGAAGATAAATCAACTTCGATACTCGGTTTACTTTGGGATAAAGAGCAAGATACTTTGAGATTAACACCTACATTATTGGAATTACGCACTTCGTTGCCGGTTACAAAAAGAAGCATACTGTCCGCAGCTCAACGAATATTCGATCCCATTGGTGTGTCTTCCCCGATCCCCTTAAAGCCTAAATTATTGTTGCAGAAACTCTGGTCGTGCAAAATCAGTTGGGATGATGAAGTACCGGAAGATGTAAAAACTGATTTCAATAATTGGTTACAGCAGCTTCACTGGCTAAAGGAGTTATGTATTCCAAGATGTGCCTTTCTTCCAGGGGGAAAGCTGTCCTTCCATGTGTTCGTGGATGCCAGCAAGGAAGCATACGCAGTTGCCATATTTGCAAGGACAGAAACTTCGGAGGGAGTGTATGTACAACTTATTCTAGCAAAATCCAGGGTAACACCTATAGAGAGAATCACGACACCTCGTTCGGAGTTGCTTGCTGCCACTATAGGAGCACGATCATGGAGTTCGACAAGTAAAGCAGAAGATTTTGAAGACGCAGAGGTTTTCTATTGGTCTGATTCTCGTACAATTTTAGCGTGGATACAAAGAGACAGACAATGGAACACGTTTGTAGGAAACCGAGTAAAAGAAATACGCTCATTATCTAATCCGAACCAATGGCATCATGTACCCGGATCTTTAAACCCCGCTGATCTACCCTCAAGAGGATGTGGAGCCAAGCACCTAGTGGAATCACGATGGTGGGAAGGCCCAGCATGGCTGAAGCTTCCTAGGGATCAGTGGCCCTCGTCTGATGTTATTGAGAATGAAGCGGAAATTAATAGCGAAATCAAGAAATCAGCACGCCAAGATAAAAAATCTTCATCAGATGACACCGTAACAGTCGGAACGTACATATCTATTCCACAAGAAGAAATAGGATGGTATATGAAAAGACAATCCAGATACTTAAGGATAATCAGAACTATGGCTTGGATTCGTCGTTTTACCACTAATTGTCGAGCTCAGCAAACTGCTAGATTTTCAGGAGAATTGACTACGAAGGAATTCATTGAAGCGGAACTTGTAGTCTTAAAGTTAACACAAGAAGAATCTTTCAACAAGGTAAATGAGCCACGACTCAGTACTTTAGATACATATACAGACGAAAACGGATTCTTACGTTTAAAGTCACCTGTAACTAATCGTGATGACGAATACAACTTCCGACAGCCTATTGTATTAGATCCAAGACACCCTTTGGTAAAAAAGTTAATAGAGCATAGGCATCAACAACTGAATCATGCGGGAACTCAGACTGTAATGAATGATTTGCGAGAGAGATTCTGGGTTCTCACTTGCAGAGCAGCGGTACGTTCAGTGATAAACAATTGTTGGACGTGCAAACGATACAAAGTCAAGAAGGCCGATGCTATTCCTGGTAACCTGCCATATGAACGAGTTAAGGATGCTAATGTCTTCGAAGTTTCTGGTATCGATTATATTGGACCTTTATTTCTTAAGAAGACACAAAAGGCGTGGATTTGTTTATTCACCTGCGCCGTTTATAGAGCAGTCCATTTAGAACTTACGACGTCCCTCTCCACGGAAGCCTTTTTGCAAGTTTTGCGCAGATTTATTGCACGTCGAGGAAAACCTTCCATAATTTATTCGGATAACGGGACTAATTTTGTGGGAGCGCGCAATCTACTTCAGAAGATCGATTGGAAAGAGATTGAACGATACAGCACAAGTCAAAAAATAGTTTGGCGTCTCAACCCTCCTACAGCAGCCTGGTGGGGAGGATGGTGGGAGCGTCTGGTCAGAATAGTCAAGGACTTGTTAAAGCGGACACTGAAGAAAGCTTGCCTATCTTACGAGGAGATGAATACCATTTTATGTGACATCGAGGCTGTCATCAACTCGCGACCGCTGACCTATCTGGCAGAGGATCCAACACCAGTTACAACCGTTGACGCCAATGATGTTTCTGCGAGAAATTTCCCAGAGCGATGTACCAGATCTGGACAAGATAGATATTAACCTGAGCAAACGGATGCGGTACTGTCAGAGTTTGCGTGATGAGTTACGTAAGCGTTTCCGTTCCGAATACTTGGGACAGCTGGCACGACGAACAACCAAAGGGAGTACTGCACCTGTAAAAGTCGGAGATATCGTTCTGGTGGCCCAGGATAACCGTAAGCGATTAGATTGGCCACTAGCTCTAATAATTAAAGTTTTTCCAGGAAAAGACGGTATTGTGCGGGTGGCTAAAGTAAAGACGGCCACCGGAGAACTCGTTCGCCCCATTCAGAGGTTGTATCCACTAGAAATGTCAGAGACATCAGGACCGAGCATGGACGTAGCAGATCAATCTAAGACGGACGATGAGGAGTCTGCCCCGCAAAATGTTTCTAATGTTATTCGTACTAGAAGTGGGCGATATGTAAAAATGCCGGACAGACTCGGATATTAGTTTTTTCTCTTTTTATTATTCGAAATCGCAATTTTTTAGTTATCAAGCCATGTCGTTTATTTCGTATTACTTTTAAGTTTTCAAAAAGGTCCTTCCACCCCCTTTTTGCAACTTAAGGTGGGAGGAATGTTAGGATCGATAAGGTAGATTTATATTCGATAGCGCCTTCTGTCGCGGAACATTGTGACCAACTGCAATCACGTCTGCAGAAACACGCGAAACAGCATGTAACGAGTAACGCCACGAGACGATTGTAAGACGCTCGCAATAAATAGTTTTCGTAAAGTACATCGAGTTATTTTATCCGACCAGAACTGCGCCGACTGAGTATATGTCACAGATATCGTCAGCATCTGATGCGTACAGAATGCGGACAGAAACAGACAAGTTTTTCTATTGCAAAAGCTTATTATGCTGTATGCCGATAGATTTCCATTAGATACAGTTATACGTCGTTACATTATCTGTCTGTATTTGCAGATACAATAGTGCTGCTTACAGAAACGGATAGGGCTAGAATTTTCTTTTCAAGCTTGCAGTTACAGCGGATAGGATTCCGTTACATACCGTCACAAATTCTATCTGTTTCTGACTGTTTCTAACGGAAATTTTTACTAGGGTGGTGCATTAGTCGTTATATTGAGTATTGACGTAAGGAGAACTATATAAAAGTATAGAAAACTCAAGTCGTAAAAAAACAGATACCGCTAAAAGAATAGGAAGTAAGTAAGTCTTACATGGGGGTTTTTGCAAATTCAAAATGGTACAAATTTTCAGGATAAAAAATTTTCCTGCCATTTTGGGCACTTTTGTCGAATTCTCTTTGCCAACGAAGGGGTTAATAATGTTTTGTGTCAACTTTACATACAATTTAACATAAATATTAAACATTTTCAGATACAGTATTTTATATCTAAAGGTGGTTATAGTAGATAATCTCATATGGAACATAATGAGTACATGTATCACAAACACTGTTGCGGTACAATTTAGCTATAAAGGCCAAAAGGGCAAAAAGAAATTTTATTGTACCAAATTGAATACTTGCATCCATAGTATGTAAGACTCCTGGATACTCGCCGCAGCCATGTTGGATCGTGACATCAGAGGCGAGAAATAACACGCCGAGAATTTTTGTATGCCATTTGCAAATAAAAAATATTTAGATAAAAGAACACTTCAAATCGCTTTAGCACACTTATAATATGTGCACAATAAAATGTGCCGAAAACTGTCCTTTTCCCTTGAGAGTTAATAAACAACTGTAAAATGAATACTATAATACGATATAATACGAAACCTAATTATGCGTTTACCCATAAGCCTGCATGACTTATATGACTTTTATTCATTATATTGCATTTTATATCATGTTTATTTTACAGCTGTTTATTAACTGTCGAAGGAAAAAAATAGTTTTTGGGTTTAAAAATAGTTTTATGAAGCGATCTGAAATATTGTTTTATCCGAATATTTTGTTATTTATAAATGGCACGCAAAAATTCTCAGCGTATCATTTCTTGCCTCTAATGTCATAATATTCAACTTGGCCGTGGAGAGCTCAGAAACCGTAAATTTAAGATATAAAAAATGTAATTATATTTAATATTTTTAATAACATAGTTTTCTTTTGTAATAGAAGCAGCACAGTTTTCTTATCCGAGCGTTACCGACGCGGAAATTATTTCTTCCATTTCGAAATGGTTAGACAGTTCTAAGACCAGACTATCAAAGGAGATAAGAGATTACAGTAAGTTAGCAATAAAAATCAAAGCTATTCAAACATTTTTTCGTATTTGAGCTAAGCAAACATTATTACATTTTTTGTACTAGGACAAAATCAGTTATACTCTCAACATGGAATTTGACGAAAACGATAAGGAAGAAGATACTCCAGTTTAAAAGCTTGTTTTTGAGATGGGACATGGTTCCGTGTGAGTGATATAGCGAAAAATCCTAGCCTGGCATTTATCTCGCGTATACCTCGATTAAGAAGTTTTTTTCTTACTTTAAAAAAAGATGCTTAAAGATTTATAACGATCTGTATAGATTAATTATCTGTTTAAAAGTTTAAAAAGAGGATTCCTTTTTTTAAAAAAAGCAGAAAGAAGAAACTATTTATTATATTTAAATTTATTATATTTGATTATATTAAGAACACACAAATTATATATTTTTTAGTTTCTGTTATTAAAAAAAAAATATTTTATTGTTATCTTATACAGTTTATTTTTTGTAGATTAAAACATTAAAGATTCTATCTATGTATCATATAATAAATAAAAATAAGTGCAATTAAATTTTGTATTCTTTATTTTACAATATTTTAAAAATATTTTTGAAATATTTATATGCTCTTTTAAACATATTTTATTTTTTAAAGCAATATTTTAAAAACATTTTACAAATATTACTGAATATATTTATTTGCAATCTTTTAAAAATATTTTAGAAAATATTTTTCTGACATGATCTGGCGGACATAGAAACATTCTAAAAATATTTTTGTAAATTATTTTATAATATTTTAATCTTCCTAAAAAATATTTAAAAAACATTTTGTGCTGTATGGGTAATAAGGTAGGGCGGCGGTGTGGTCTAGTGGTAGAGCGCCAGACTCGTAATCGGTTAATAAATTAAAAATTGCTTAAACGAAATATAGGCTCTCCTGAATAAATCAAATAAAGGGTAGTGAGAGAGGCAATCAGAGCCACGCGCGGTAATTAATGCGCAATCAAAATAAGTCAATAATAAAATATATTAGTTAATACAAATTCGGACGTTTCGACACTTTTTTTTGTGTCATCTTCAGCGTAAAAATGAAAATAATACATGAAAATTTCAAACGATAAATTACAGTCAATTGCGATAAAATGAGTGGAAAAGCGCAGTTAAATCAATAAAATAAAATTCATACGAATGTTCGGAAGTCTCTCAGGATATGCAAATGCTCCGAATCGATCGCACCTTCGACGTTTACTCCCAGGTTGGAAGACCAGACACACTACTAGGCGGCCGGTCCTCGCGGGCCGGTCGTTGCACGAGCCCGGTTTGCCGTATGGCGCCTCTGCCCGTCGTCGGGATCTCACCGCTTACGACGGCACGGCGTCTAACGGTCGAACATGAGTTTCGCGAGTTCGATGTCGAGACTCGGAATCGTCTGTAGACGACTTAGGTACCAAGGTAGAAAGGAGAGATTCGATTGTCCTTTCTAAACCGTGAATCGGAGTCGCAATATGTTAAAAAACGCAATGTATCAGTATTAAAATTACAATCACGAATTCTTACTTACGGACCATTACAGACCAGTAAGTCGCAGTCTTAAAATGTATCTGTCGCTCTGACATGTCGTGAGTGAGTGAAGCGTTGGTAGAAATCGGAAAGTTAACATAATAAAAGCGGTGTGTACATGGAGTTAATGGTAGGGATACAAATTCACAACGAATAACTCTAAACTTTTGATAACCTATCAATAACGTTCAAATAAGTATCCGGTAAACCTTCCATGTCCGTCTGCAAATTTAATTCATTTTCCTGTCTCTTTCCCAGGGGGAATTGATACATCGGATCGACATCGATCAGACGTCGATGGCGTCTACAGCTTTCCCAGATCGAAATAGCAAATCAGATCGACGTCGATCAGACGTCGATAGCATTTACAACTTCGATCGATTATATAGGTTTAAATTAAAATATGAAATATGAAAAAATTAAACGGGTCTTAATTTTTATCTACCATAAATAAACGGACATGAGGATTTTACCTACTTTTGGTTACAAATAAACTCATTCATATTTTTCGACACGTATAAAATTAGGAAAATTATGTACATTATGCAGAATGGACAAAATATAGCGTTAATACAAAATAACGCTGTATTTTGTCCATCTTGTATATATATATATATATATATATATATATATACACCATTGGTATATATATATATGGTATATATATATGGTATATATATATAATAATAATAATAATAACCTTTATTAACGGGTAGTAAACCCTTTATATACAATCTTCCGGTTTTATTAAATCAACAAAATTTTGTTTGAAAAAAATAATTATTTCTCAATGTATATTATTATAATATTTTTTTATTATATAATTATTATAATAATTATTATATTATAATAAGATTATTATAATTATATAACATGTATAAATATATATAAAATATAATATATTTTAGCTTTAAATTTTGACCGTTGAAACTAAAAAGTACATCATGCAACCAGATTCACGATTTTTAAAACAGTTGCAAATTAAGCAGCTATCTCATCTGCGTTGAGCGCTCACGGACGTGGCTCCTCTTTTGTGTGAGAACTCCCTCTACTATCTCCGTTTCACGGGACCGCGTCATGGCCTCGATCGACCAATGCGATTATCGCCCGCGACGCACGATATCCAATGAGCGTGCTGCGATGAATGCAAGGCTGTATGTGCGTGAAACGGAAAGTATCCCCGTGTGTCGTGCACAATTGACGTGATCGTGCTTGTTTGCCGAGCCCATCACAGTATACTGCAGCCGTGTTACGTGTCTGGCATCACTGCTAAGAGTGCTGAGTCGTGCTATTTAATAAAGCCAGCAATCAATTATCGAAAATGAGTGAAAGTCCACCGGTAAGTTTTTCATAGCGTTATTTCTCATTTATCTGTTTTTAACTTGAAGAATTCTCGTTTTCGAAATCTACATATATTTTTGGTCGATTCAGATTACCTTTTGTAAGTTTATTGTTTACTTATTTACTTGATAACCTATATCGTCGTTTGATGTCATCATAATATCAATATTTGGTCATTATTGGTTATTATAATGTCAAAATGACATCAGATGTGATAGCTTTCTACTTGAGTTTTGTGTCCTTGAAGAGTCTATACATAATTATGATTACTTCATAAATAACTTATGAAATATAATTTTCATATGGTTCATAATTTGTTAATGTATTTGTTCAGATTTATTTAATTGGAAACATTGTGTGCTCACATGCTTTATTTTATAACCTCTTTATGCAGGTTAAATGTTATCGCTCATCAATAATTCTACTATTCTTATACTTCTTGCTTTTGCCATGATTAAATTTTATTTTTTACCTTTTTATTTTGCAGTTTGTGGTCGTGAAGTTCTTATCTACCGATAATGATGAAGATGAATATTACGAAATAGCTCTCACAAAGTGGCTTCAAGATTTAGATGAAAATATGATCGGGAGCATACTCTGGCCAGGAGATAATTCTACAGCAGGGACATTAGTTCGAACTCAAGTAAATGCGCAATCAAATTGGTCCATTTATTCAGTGGAAGTTAAAAGATATTATGGTAAGCAATTTTTCTTTGTATTTTTTTACTTAAATCTTAGTAATAATATTTCTCTGCTACAGAAACATATTTTCATGCACGAAAAGGATTGGCAGGAATAGTAGAATATGCCTCAGCCTATGAGACTGATACTGGAAAAGAAATGGGAAGAGGAAGAAGAAAGAAAAAAATAAAACAAATTACATCTTCAGATGAGTCTGATAATGACCAGCACTTAGAAAATCAATTTAAGAAAAAAAAGCCAAGCATTCCATCACCACCAACAATCCATGTTCCTGAAGCTTCTACCTCAGTTGATAAGATTTCTAGTCATAAGTGCAAAAGAAACATTATTATTGAAGATTTCTCATACATTAAAAAATCGAAAGTTACAAGACATCTAGGTGAATCTATATCATCAGAAAATAATCGTGAGAAATTGCTGGAAAAGATCATCAGTGAAAGGAAGAAGACTATGAAGAAAGCTGAGGAGAAAAAGAATACTATGTTACTCAGTGTACCTTCAAAAGTTCTACAATCATCATCACAAAAGCAATCTAAAGCCAGCACCTCTTTTTCTAAACATTATGTGAAGAGTTCTCCAAAGAAGACTTTATCCAATAACCTCACAGAACTGTATAATGCTGAAGCAAAGACCAGAGAAAAGGTTAATAGCTCTAAAAACTCTACATCTTCTGAAGTTTCTTTACAAGCTTCATCATATGCTTCGGAAAATCAGTTTACACCTGAAAAAGAAACATCTATTGTAAGCCCTTCAAAAGTGTCCAATATTTTAAGGAAATTTAACGATTCACCTAGAAGCCCACAAAATCTCCTTCTTTGTCAAGTATGAAAGTAAAAGTACAACGTAAACGGATAAGCCCTTTGTCACCAGAGGAAGTTGATACTTCGCTATCCGCACAGGAAAAGCGTAGCCCACTTTCCTCCAAAGAAAAGTTAGATCCACCTGTTCGTAATTTGTCAAATTTTTTTAGTGCAGGTATGTTATAAGTATTCTTTTTACATATACACACAAACGCGCGCGCGCATACACATGCACACGCACACGCACGCATACAAGTTGTAATAATTTATGTCATTTTATGTTCACATATTTTCAGATATTCACGAACGTTTTATAGAATTAGAAAAAAAATTAGAAAAAAAATTAGAAGACATCAGTAATAAGCTTGGTAGTAAGCTTGACGTTGTTATTATGAACCAAGCGAACTTAAATAAAAGTCTACTTCCGGAACAGGACTGTCATCAATAGACCCTCAAATCTACCTTCTCTGCCTCTGAGTAACATAAGAAGCCTTGAAGAATTTGAGAAATTTTTATCTAAAGATGTAAATCTTTCAGCAGCAGTAAGTAATATTTTATTATGTTTATACAACTTGATATATTTTTATTATTTTATGGCTGGATTCTGGATATTCACTGCCAGTACTGAATCTATAGTTTACGTCACATACACTATAGATTTTTAGTACTGGCAGTGAATATCGGAACGCCATCTATATCTCTGTAATGTGTTTCATAAATACTGATTTCTTTTTGTTTGGTTCCTTTCTTGCAGTGCTACTATTTGAAGAGTTTGGCTTTGGGAAATAATGAAAAAACTGCAACGTCAAAACTTATGACTCAATTGATGACCAATTCCTTAGCTGTACATTTTAATTTTGATGGTCATAATCCTCAGAAAGCTACGACAATTAAAAGGTCATTTAAACAGTTGAAACTTTGGGAATTATTTCAAGGTATTCTATCTTCTTTCAAGTATTCCGTTTCCCAACGTTTTTAATTTATTATACAATATCAGGTAACTCAGAAAATCGCAGAATATTTATTTCTCTTTATTGTTCTTTTAATCTAGGAGTGATACTACTAAAATTTCCGGACAGCGATTTATCAGAAGCTTTAAATGCACTCAGAAGTTGGCTACGAAATGCTGCTGGGCGTAAACAAAATTAAAATTTTTTAAGATTTTCTTTTATATGTAGTTTTTGAAGCCTTATATTATTGGCGTTTTTTTTTCGCTTTATTTTAATGCACTAGAAAAACTATTATATAGAAAGTGCCATATTCAATTTTAAGTTTAAATATATAATGTATATGTTATATTTCTTTTTATATGTAATTTTTGAAGCTTTATATTATTAGTGTTTCTTTTTCGTTTTATTTTATTGTACTAGAGTAACTATTATATAAAAAGTTTGTTAGATTTAATTTTAAGTTTAAATATAAAATGTACGTACATGTGTGTGTGTGTGTGTGTGTGTGTGTGTGTGTGTGTGTGTGTGTGTGTGTGTGGGTGTGTGTGTGTGTGTGTGTGTGTGTGTGTGTGTGTGTGTGTGTGTGTGTGTGTGTGTGTGTGTGTGTGTGTGTGTGTGTGTGTGTGTGTGTGTGTGTGTGTGTGTGTGTGTGTGTGTGTGTGTGTGTGTGTGTGTGTGTGTGTGTGTGTGTGTGTGTGTGTGTGTGTAGAGAGAGAGAGAGAGAGAGAGAGAGAGAGGGAAGGGAAAGTTATGTACAAAAAATAAATAAACAATATTCTTTTACATCTATCGTATGTATATCTATTAATTAGTACACTCCAATCAAAGTAAAATGCATATCGAGCGGTTGTAGTACCGAATGCGCTCACTGTATTAACTAGATGTCTAATAGATGTTTTATAGACGTCTATATTAAGATCTAGATAGCGTCGAAATTCAAAGATTTGAACGTCTATGTAGACGTTAAATTAGATTTCATTTAGACACGTCTAAAAGACGTCTAACCGATGTCGATCCGATGTACCAATTCCCCCTGGGTTATGCACAGTATCTCGGAAATTAAGCGTTTATAAAAATACTATTCATTATCTAAAATTTTCACATTATCCCAATCGAAATTATGATTTAATGCTTATCTATGATCTGTTATAACAGAATGATTAGATCCAATTTATATATGGCTGGTGTTCCTTAATTCCTGTTTGTAATTGTCTGCTCGTTTGGCCTACATAAGATGCGTCGCAATCATTACAGTTAATTTTGTATACTACGTTACATTGTTTAGAACGTGGGAGACTACCCAGCGAGAAATGACTTATCGAATCGACGTCAAATTGACGTCGAAATCATCGATATTACATCCATATCGAAATAATGCTCGAAATTTGGAGCTTATTTCGATGTTTGTGCTTTATGACATTTTTTAAAAGAAGAGATTATTTGTGACATACATTCATCGCGCCAGACTGTAAACAGGCAAATTATGTATTTTTTGTTAAGACATCGATATTTCATCATTTCGATATCGATTCGAAGCTATTTTGATTTGCCTGTCAAATATATAATAACTTGCCATTATATAAAATACAATATAAATAAAAAATTATATTGTATTGGCAGACATGGATAATGTAAATATTTTATGATTTGAACATTATAATAATTGCATTACAATATTAATTTTTTTAGGCTTCCATTTCTAGTTACTTTATAACTGTAAAAGTCACAACAAAATTCCTGTTTGTAATTTGACAATTTTGAAAATTAAAATATTATATAACAGGTACATTTTCAGTACTACATCCGCTCATTTATTAAACAAGAAGTTAAATTAAGCAACTAATTAATAAATTATTAATATTAATTATTAATACAATAAGGTATTTACATTTATCAAAATAAAAAATAAGTTCAATTATGAAAATAAATATTAATAATTGGACTTATTAAAAATTAAATAATTTGTTCAGATATTGCGCTCGAATTCTTTTCGCGTTTTACAACGCCCGATCGTTTCATATTAGATGGCGCGATGCGCGAGTTGCCACTCTCAAAGAGCCCCTGCCGGCCCCACCTCTTTCCTCACTCGTTAGGTGTCATGGCCGCACTTGCTTGCGTTTCTTCGAACGTGTCGAGTCTGTTATCTCTTTCTTAACGGATTGATCGTTGCGGCACGTGTTCTGGAGACCAACCGAGCGAGAGTCGGATCACCAGGGAGAGCTCACTGCCAGGAAAGGGAGAGCTGCGGCAGCTAGCGTCTGAGAGGGAGAGTCGAGGCGAGGAGTCCGGTTCAGCGAGCGGAGCCCTTAAGAGATTTTCATTGGGACGCCATATTTGTTACTTTCATTTGAGGATTTATATTTTTAGGGTTTATACCGTCATTTTTAAGGATTAACCATTAATTAAAGGTTAACTATCACTTGAAGGTTAACCATCATCCAAAGAAAAACCCTTAAAATTGGGTATAACCGCCAATTAAAGATTAACCTTCAAATGATGGTTAACCGTCAATTGGCGGTCCGAAATCACTCCCAACTTTAAGGACGTTCACCGGCAAAATCGTTTTCTTAGAAATTTTCTTAAACTTTCAGTATATGTTTAATTAATCGTGTTTTATACGTAGGCGTTTTATTCAATGCCCCTTGCGGCACTAAAATTTGAGATATTCAGCTTCAAAGTTCCGATTTTTAACACGTAATCCCTATATTGAGCTCTCTCGACACGGACATTTTTATGAATAACAAGTACAGTTTTCTTAGAATTTTTTTTAAAAACTAGTATAAGATGCCTCATATTATTAGTAACGTGTGACATTAAAGTTCGATATAGCAAGCGGTATTTATTTTTGAGAAATAGTCGTCTAAAGAACACTATCGGACATAATTTTCGTCTGCTCGGAGGCAGGGAGAGGGAAACTTGGCAACGTTGCTACCGCTGCGACATATAGGTTAAGTAGAGAACGTCAAGATCTTATGGGCAACGTTATTTAAATCAAGCGTAATCTTCCTACCTTCGTACCTATTCTTTGACGATTTTCTAACCTATAAAACGTGGCACGAAATAAACATGCACCTGCCTCGAGAGCCAGATCGAGTAAAGCTGCGCGGCTAGACGAGTTTCAGACTTTTGCGGAAGTAGTTGTCAACCCGTGCGTATGCGAACCAATGCGAACACACTTGGGGGGGGAAGAGGAGGGGGGGGGGGTAACTCTGAGTTGAGCACAACTGCCACCGGAGAACGTCCTTAAGAGTTTTTCTGTGGTGTTTTTTTAACGGTTTTTTTTTAACACCGAAAGTTGAGTGCATTTTTCCATAAGGGTATATCAGTAATTATTATATGCTATTTATGACATTTAACATAGCAAGTGTTTATATTATATCTATTTCAACAGTTATTTAACTTATTGTTAGAGATGTTGATTTTGTACAGACATTTTATTCTCAAAGTCAAACATTTCAAAAATATAAACTCATAAAAGAGAGAAAATTAAATACACATCTGTTCTGCTAATTCTAATATTAATTTGTTTACAATTTATGTCTTTTTTTACATTTTGCATACAAGACTATTTATATTTTGACGTACATATGATCAGTATATGAGGAACAAGTTATGGCGCAATTTACTTGGGATATAAAATAACCATTTACTTTTACTTTTAATAATTTATTTTTAATTTAAACGAATTGACTTTGTAAAAAAAATGCATTAATGACAAACTTCATTCAATGACAAACTTTCCTAAATCTTAATTACACTGAATCAATCTATGTTAATTGCACTAAGTCAATCTGTCAAATCTGTTTTTTTGTGATAATAAATATACAATATGTGCAATATATATTCTCTATCTAGACTTAAATAATATATATTTGCGATTATAAATACATATATGTACAACTCTATCTAGCGACTTAAATAATATATGTTTTTGATAATAAATACATATATATGCAACTCTATCTAGACTTAAGTAATATATTTTTGTAATAATAAATGTGCATATATGTGCAATTCTACCTAGATAAATAAATTAATTGTAAAAATTATTTCTATTGTAAGTTTTGTGCTCTTCTAATAAAGATATTGGGGAGAAATAAATAGATAATTTTTGATATATTTTCGACATACTATTAAACACATAATTAGTGGAATGTGAATATATTTATTTATTTTAATGTATAATACAAGAAAAAGATCATGTTTTATGGTTTCTAATAATAGCTGCAGTGAGGAAATAGTAATCAATATCGAGTCGAAATCGATTTATTCTGAATTGAAAAGTCATCGAAAGTGATACCACATTTCCATCGAGATCGATGAATATTTCAATTACTTTTCGATATACGTTTTCGACGTCAATTTGATGTCGATTCGATGGGTCATTTCTCGCTGGGTATGAGCTTTTATGAAGGTTCGCATTTTGTTTAAGCTATTATACGATAATCTCACTTTTAGATCCTTTGTTATGTTCTTAAATTTTTCTCCGTAAGTAAGAATTTGTGATTGTAATTTTAATACTAATACATTGCGTTTTTTAACATATTGCGACTCTGATTTACGGTTTAGAAAGAAAAATCGAATCTTTCCTTTCTACCTGGTCTTCTAACCTGAGAATTAACCCTGGTGGAAATAATTTTACAACAATTTACGTATTTCTATGAAACATTACAATCTTCTACAACAAATCACAAATTTCCACAAATTTGTGAAAATTGTAGAAATTCATGGTAAATTGTAGTAAATTATAGTAAATTGTAGTAAGTTGTAAAAAGTAATAGAAAATTGTAACAACTTTTTTACGAACATTTTTATGAGACGTAGTAAATCGTAGAAGTTGTAGATTATTGTAAAAATTATAACTATTTACAACTATCTACAACATTCTGCGAATATTTTTTATAAGAACGTAGTAAGTTGTAGAAGTTGTAGATTATTGTAAAAATCATAACTATTTACAACTTTCTACAACGTTCTAAAAAAATTTTTTTTATAAAAATAGTAATTTGTAGAAATTGCAAATTTTTGTAAAAATCGATTGTAAAAATTACAACTATTCACAACTTTCTATAATATTCTAAAAATATTTGTATGGTTAAATGTAAGATATAAACAAAGTATACTTATTGATATTGATAAACAATTAAGTATATTGCTGATATTCATAGTCGGATCTTATTTCAAGACCGTCTTAAGTTATGTCTTAAGATGCTAATATGGTTATGCGATTGGTTCATGACATTTTAAGATTGAACTTAAGACGGTCTTGAACAATATAATAACCGACTATGAATAAACGGCCTGTCACCATATGATGCATAGTCATCGGTTTGATACCGATCGACATTGAATCGATGACTATCTGCATACTATATGGAGATAGTCTCTTAATTTTAGACTAAATTTTTAGAGTTTTGAACACAAGTAACTTAGAAAGAAGCAACATAATGCCAAAACAATTTGATTGAAATCGGCTGATTTTCGATGTCGATAAGTCATCGATTCGATATCGAATCGATGACCAACATCAATTTTGTAAGAAATTATATATATATATATATATATATATATATATATATATATATATATATATGATGTGTCGACCCTATTAAGAGCAGACACCTTCCGTACGTCTGCTAACAATAAGTGTAACATATGTAGACAATATGAAACGTCTTCATCAATCAATGTTGTAGCACAGTGCGGAAGGTGACTGACTCAAGAGCCAGGAGTTTCAGGTTCAAATCCAGCGGTGGTAAGCAAATTTTCTAAGTACAATATAAATTTATTTAATTAAGCTTGCACGTAATCAAGATTTTCAGCAATAAAATAATGTTCAACAAAAGAAGTAAATTTTATTTTTTTTGTAGTATATCCAAAAAGTTGTAGTTATTCATAAAAATTTCTACATAAATTTATGAAAAATTACAAATATGGCCCAAATCGCGTACTTTTGACGTAAAAATTACGTAAAAATAGCGTGAAAAACTTGTAATTATATTATAAGAAATTGTAGTTTTCGCATAATTTTTGCGTAAAAATTTGTAAAATTATTTCCACCAGAGAAACGTCTGAGATGCAATCGATTCGGAGCATATTGGCATATCCTGACAGACTACCAAACATTCGTATGAATTTTATTTTATTGATTTGACTGCGCTTTTCTACTGATTGACTCATTTTATCGCGATTGACTGTAATTTATCGTCTGAAATTTTCATGTATTATTTTCATTTTTACGCTGAAGATGACACAAAAAGTGTCGAAACGTCCGAATTTGTATTAACTAATATATATACTTTATTACCCTATAAGCGCGTAATATTATTTGATATTAAATAATATTCTTGGTATATCTTTAGAATATTAAATGAATAATTTAAGAATATACCAAGAATATTACATAATATTAAATAATCTTCCTGGAATATGAATAGATGGTTATATGTCCACTTCATATAATATTAAATAAATAATATTATTTAATGTTATTAAAATATTATTTGAGAAAAGAAAAATTATTTAATATATTTAATATTATTTAATATTATAATGATATTCTGAATATTTTAAAAGTAATATTATTTAATATTATAATGATATTCTGAATATTAAAAAGTAATATTATTTATTATTATTTAATATTATTTAATATTATAACAATTAAGTTATGTGATCGGTAATCACTACTCTGTATGAAGGATATATGGACAAATGAGAAAAATGATAAATTTTATTACTTTCATCAAATAAAATTTTTATTCATAATTTCGTATATTTTTTAATTCGTTGAGTAACAATTCTAATCTTTTAATAAAAAAAAACAATTTTTTGAGAAACGGTATTTATAATTTAGATTAGACAACTAAAGTATATCTCAATAAACATAAAATTAAAAAAAAAAATGTTAGACAACAAAGGTATATCTTAATAAACAGAACCATTTCGTATATTTTTTAATTTGTTGAGCAAATTCTAATCTTAAAAAAAAACAATCTTTCAAGAAACGGTATTTATCGTTTAGATTAGATAACGAATTGTAAGATATATCTCAATAAACATAAATTATAAAAAAATCGTCAAACAATAAAGGTATATCTTAATAAACAGAAATTATTTTAAAAAACATAAATGCATAACTTCTTTTTTTTTCATTAAATTTCAAATTAAATACTATAGAAAAATAATCATTCTTGTCTCTTGTTTTTTAGTCGATCCGTTACGTGAGCTAACCAAATTTTAATAGGTGCGCTTACATCCCCCTCAGTGACATCCTTGAACTTGCTTCTTACAACACCTAAAATAATCATAAAACGTAATTATAGAACAAAAAAATAAATTTAAACTTTGAAAATGTAAATATATTTGTTGTTAAAATGTAATGAAATTCAAAGAAAAAAATAAAGCATATAAAATTTTGTGTCATGCAAAAAATAAAGTTTGAACGTGCCATTATTAACAATTTTATAATATATTTCAAGAAATGTTTACTCCTTTAAATCTCAAAAGCAGTATTAACATTTACCTACATAAAAAATATATTTTTATTTTACTGATGTGAAAAATAATTATAAAAATTAAAAAATGGCATTATCAAATGTTTTGTAATATGTTAACAACTCTACTTTACATAAATAAACAACGCGTTATCAATTTAAGTAAATTATAAGTCTATTCTTACCATATATTATTTTCCATAAAAACAATGTTTCAAATCTCTGTTTTCTTTTTGTCCAGTTCAACTGAATTTTGTAGCTACTTCGTTTGTAAACAATGTTGTCATAATTCTCGTAACGGTTTTTTTTCATAGTACTTTGTGAGTAGAAATAAAGTGCTGATTTCTGTAAAAAAATAAATTTTGATAACGGATATTTACAATAATGTACCAATTACATTTCCAAAAAAAGTGGAAATACTGTAAAACTTAAAAAATGTCTAAATTTTTCTAAATAAGTAAAAAATATACAAGTATTATTCAATAATATGTTTATCTACACTTACAACTTGGTTTTTAAATGTCTCATCATGTTTTAATTGCTGTTCAATATCTCTTACGTCATCGAGACTTTTCATGGGAAATTTTATCAAAGATTTTGTTGTCAGTATCATAAACTTAATTTTCCAATTGCTCAGAAGAATTGTGCAGTTTCTTTAACAAACACTTGCAACTCTTTACGCGATTAGTAATATCTACCAAACTCTTAATAATATATTTTTGGAATTTTTTTTCTGTTTCTGGAAAAAAGTTAATAATATTTGAAAAAAATTTTAATTTACTTATGAAAACAAAATTTTAAGTTATATAAGAAATTTTGTTATATAATAATATTTCAAACATGAAATTTTTACCCGTAGCTTCTTTATTTGTGTTATATGCCAAACTTTTACCAGTAGCTTCTTGACTTTTGTTACATGCCAAATTTTTTACAACAGAGTTGTTACTTGTATTTTTCCGAGGATTTGAATTGTTTGATTTGTGATACTTATCTGTCTTCTTCAATCTCACTAGTGGAATCTGATTTATTTGTGTCAATGTAATCCATATTTAAACTGGATACAGATGTAGTTTTTAAAGTTGGTGGTTCTGGATACGTCAATTGTGGAGGTTTATTTTTTTTTGGCAATTTTGCAGCAACAGAAGCATCTTCATCATCAGAAGCATTATCTTCAGTTTCAGAAGTAGTTAAAAGTTTCTTACAGAGTAATTTTTTTTACGTTTATTTTCTTCTTCATCTGAAGTAGTATTAATGTCGGATATTTTCTCTGCTAATTTTTCTTTTTCTCGAGCCCTTTTATAAGTTTCTTTTTTCTAAAAAAATTATTTATTGTTATAATTATTTACAAATAAATAAGTAGCGTCAAGTAATTATATATAATCATATATGGAATATAATCACTTACGAAAAGCATTTTATGTAAGTTACGTATTATAATTTTATATATAATGCTTCTGATAAGTAATATAATTATAATAATTATATACAATTATGTACCATAATTATGTATGGTATATTACTATAACTCTTATATAATGGTAATAAATATATGATCCTATATGATTATATATAAATTTGTTTTCCCGGGATTTTATTTAATTGTAACATTAAAAATTAATATATTCTAATAATGTTCTGCAAAATTAGATTTCTTTACGCAAATAATAAATATTAATTTTTCAATATTAAAGCTCCATTATTTTAATATTACTGCTTAAAGTTAAAATGAATACAATTACAAGAGTTTACTAGATTATTTTTTGACAATTATAAAGAGTGATATTTTAGAAATAATATTTATGTAAATCAATGGTTCAGCATAGAATATGCATGATTAAAATTAAGACTTAAATCAATAATTAAATTCACGTTAAATTAAATTAATTTTACGGCTGAAATTATTGCAAGTCTAAATAAACATTCTATGGATATCGTGTGCTATCTGGGTAAATACAAACCTGCTGTTCCATATCTACATTCTATCTCGTATTTTTTCCATTCTAAGTTTACTTCGGCACAAGATTTAATTAAATTCGTACGTTGTGTTGTATTTACATCAGATGGCCAATATGTATATTTCTTGTCATCTGTTAACCATTGTTTCGGTACTGTAACTAAGCCATCCTTCAGTAAAACTATGTAAAATTTGTCATTTTTCTGTACTTTTTCTGGAAACAAATGGTAAAAATGTACGCAGATGCTAACATTTTGCTTCTTAGGTTATTTTATGCAATGTAGTACTTACCTATGACACTCATAATGCTGATTAATTATAAATACGTGGAAACGTATTTCTAGATTTTTCCTTTGTCGAACGGAATTTCACTGTGTACTGCTGAACAACGTGTGCGCTCGGACACGGTCGCTCGCTTGTATGCGACCGTGCGACCACGTGCGACCAAAAGCCGATCACTGGCAGCACCGTATTTCTAGATTTTTCTTTGTCGAACGGAATTTCACTGTGTACTACTAATTAGCCTACGCTGCAGAACGTGTGACGACGTGGCATTAGATATTATAAATACGTGGCACCGTATTTCTAGACTTTTCCTTTGTCGAACGGAATTTCACTGTGTACTACTAACTATAGCCTAAGTATGCTGAACAACGTGTGTGCTGACGACGCACCAGCCGAGTGTTACCTTTTACCAGTCATGCGCTGGCCGCGCTGTCCGTGGTGGGGAGCTAGCTAGCCGGCCTAGCTAGGGTGCGTTCGGAAACGTCACCCGGGTACATACGGGTATACTCCCTTCTCCTTCTAACTCGCTAAGATAGAAAGAGAAGGGAGTATACTCGTGTGCACTCGGGTGACGTTTCCGAACGCACCCCTAGCCGGCCTAGCTCCCCTCCACGGACAGCGCGGCCAGCGCATGGCTGGTAAAAGGCCACACTCGGCTGGTGTGTCGTCAGCACACACGTTGTTCAGCATAGGCTATAGTTAGTAGTACACAGTGAAATTCCGTTCGACAAAGGAAAAATCTAGAAATACAGTGCCACGTATTTATAATATCTAATGCCACGTCGTCACACGTTCTGCAGCGTAGGCTAATTAGTATAGTACATTAATAGTAATTAAGTACTCTAATCTAATCAATCAGCATTATGAATGTCGGTAAGTACTACATTGTATGAAATAGTCCAATAAGCAAAATGTTAGCAGCATGCGCACACATTTTTATCTTTTTTTTTAGAAAAAGGAAAAAACGACATATTTTACATAATTTTACTGATGGCTTGGTTACAGTACCGAAACAATGGTTAACTGATGACAAGGAGTATACATTTTGGCCATCCGTTGTAAATACGGTACAAAGTATCAAGTTAATTAAAAGATCTTGAAAGCAAAATTAATTCAATTCATTTTGCATTATAAGTGTCGTAAGTATAAGTACTATAGTAGATATAGATATAATTATAATATATAATTATTTATGACATGTAAAATGGATAATCGCACTAGCGTTTATTCTCGTTTTAAAAACAAGATCATAACATAATCTCAAAAATGTAGATTTTAGTTGAAATAAATAAAATAGTATATTAAAATAATGAAAACTTCGTAGTTTCAAATTTAAATAATTACAATGCCAAGCAAAAATTTGTCCTTTTGAGAGTATATACTTCTTTTTTTTTAATAATAAAACAGAATATGTTGTTGATATTTTGTTTATTACATTGTTTTTAAAACATATAAATGTAAATGATAAATTTTTTATCTGATTATTTAAATTTGCGGACAACGCGGCGTAAGTATTTAAATTTGCAACCACAAAGTTTTAATTTTTTTTGCTATTTTATTTATTTTAAGTAAAACTTACATTTTGGAAATTACATTATAATTTTGTTTTTATAATGAAATCTCACTCTCTTAACATTTATTTTAATTTAATATTAGATAAAAATATAACAGGATAATGTTTTGTTAATTGAGCATATATTGCAGGATAACTTATATGATGTCGAAACGTTTTAAAAAACACATTTCGGATTTGAGTAATCGTCAGTTCCGCCGTCGCATAACAAGTGAAACGGAAAACGTGATGAGATATATTTTCAAAAACATAAAAGATAATAATGATTATGATGATGCAAATGAAGAAACAAGAAAAGGTATAATTTTTGCAATATTATTTTATTGTAAAATTGTTTGTATTATGTATGAAACAATTTATTTCATCCTATGGAAGTGTTATTTTAAAAAGAAAATTATATTGAAATTCTTTGTATTAACAAGCAATTAAAACATTTTTATTTTTTAATAAAAGTGACACAATTATTAATAACGTTTTTCTGTAATTATTTAACACAGAATAAAATTTATACAATTTATATTTTGCAGAATTGCTCGATACTGTTATGACTGAATCATTACATAGACCAGGCTCTTCTTCTAAATAGGATCCATTTGATAGATTTTTACAGCATCAGAATCAATGTGAAAATAAATTCGAAGAAGTACTAGATATATTTGATGAAGAAAGCTGTCATATTGATATAAATTGTCTAGATTCGGATGATAATCCAATTGATTCAGATACTAAATGCTTTGATAATACAGATGATACAACAGTAACATATATCTTCCTGAATACGAAACATTGTACATTATATTAAAATAAAAATATTAGAACATATATTTTATGGCATATTATTGTTTATTGTAATAAAAAATTTTTATTAAACAATTTATTAAATAAATAAAATATTAAATATAAAAATGTTTGCTTACGTAAATTTAATATTCTGTGCACATTTTAATTATGTCCCCTAAATATTATAATGATATCCCAAAAATGTATATGAACGTCAATTTTGGACCAGAATAATACTAAGAACATTTTTTAATATTTCGCGGATATTAAAATAATATTCCACGCCGGATGTTAAAGTAATAATCTACGAATATTAAAATAATATTCCGCGGATATTAAAATAATATTCCATGGACATTAAAAAATATTATTTCTAAAATATTATATGAAGTGGACATATAACATCCACAGAATAGTCCCACGATATTAAAAAATATTATATCATATTCTAGGAATATTATAATAATATTATTTTAATTTTTAATAATATTCATATAATATTCTAGAATATTATGCGCTTATAGGGTATTGACTTATTTTGATTGCGCATTAATTACCGCGCGTGGCTCTGATTGCCTCTCTTACTAACTTTATTTGATTCAAAAATTGAAACGACAATGTGTAATAATAATACTAATAATATACCGATATGAATCTGGGGTGGTCATTTCTATATAGCGGTAAATAATTGTTTTTCAGGTGATATTGTTTTACGTCTTGATTTTGATCTTAGTAATTTAGGTTTTAAAATTTGTAGAATAAAATTATATGTTGCTCGCTTTATTCTAAAAAAAGGATTTATTTTAAAATTAAATATTCTTCCTCATCGAATAATAATTCTAATAACGTTATTATTGTGCAACTATAACACACAATAACCTATCGTCTACCATTTGATGTGCTCATAGTCGCTTACATTGCCAAAACGAACGACATTTCTTACTATTGTGTAAGCGCTCAGATACTAAATCGAACGATTGAAAACAGCGCTTATAAGCGTGAGCGCTTACAGCGCGTGAGCGTCCAAACGCACCCAAGGTGTGAATTCTCCCTTAAACAAGGTTGTAGACCAGCACTAACTATTCTAAAATAGAAAAGACTTTTATACATAGAATAATGAAAGGAATCGATTGTAAAAAAAAATAGTTAAAATAATTTGATTGTATTTTTTTTGTAGATGCATTCATTTTACAAAATTGCAAA
>JASTWK010000982.1:0-59502 GCA_030770225.1 Temnothorax unifasciatus | reverse complement strand
TGTATATCAAGAGACACGGTAGTGTCTCGCGCCAAGTACACGCGGAGCGAGACCAACCGTGACTCTTTTACGCGACGCGACGATTTGCAAGTACTCGAGATGTTGAGATCTCGATAACGAGTGAACGGATCAAGTTCTAAATAGGCTTGATCGATAGCTTGGGGTCGATTTGGGGGGGGGGTCCGTTCTTTTCATTTTTCCGCTACGTGCCCTACGAGCGGAGATATTGCGAGCAAAAGTCGAAATGTGAAAATTTTTATATTAAGATACTCCTACTGACGCCGATTATATATATCACGTGATCAAGAAACGTCCACTTTCACTTTTCGCCACTGGCGGTGGGCGTGCTAGTATCGCAGTTCGATATTGTGCGCGCATTATTATCGATCTAGTAGGTAAAATTATTATAGGTCGATAGACTTATCGGTCAGGAGGAAGATTTTTATATTTAAGTAAATTAGGTATCTCTTGACCGTGTCTCTTGATCAAATAATCTTGATAATAAATAATATTATATAATATTATTATATATATTATTATTATTATCAACCCAGCGAATAAATCCATCGAGTCGATATACAGGTTACCGACGACGAGGTCCAGATAGTGCGCTCGTAGTTTTCGGTGTCTAGGTGTATTAATACTTTGAATTCGATGTCTACGTGTCCCAGGTTGCCGATGACGACGTCCAGATAATGCGCTCCGTAGTTTTCGGTGTCTAGGTGTATTAATACTTTGAATTCGATGTCTACGTGTCCCAGGTTGCCGATGACGAGGTCCAGATAGTGCGCTCCGTAGTTTTCGACGTCTAGGTGTATTAATACTTTGAATTTGATGTCTGCGTATCCCAGGTTGCTGATGACGAGGTCCAGATAGTGCGCTCCGTAGTTTTCGACGTCTAGGTGTATTAATACTTTGAATTCGATGTCTGACGTGTCCCAGGTTGCCGATGACGAGGTCCAATAGTGCGCTTCGTAGTTTTCGGTGTCTAGGTGTATTAATACTTTGAATTCGATGTCTACGTGTCCCAGGTTGCCGATGACGACGTCCAGATAATGCGCTCCGTAGTTTTCGGTATCTAGGTGTATTAATACCTTGAATTCAATGTCTACGTGTCCCAGGTTGCCGACAACGAGGTCCAGATAGTGCGCTCCGTAGTTTTCGACGTCTAGGTGTATTAATACTTTGAATTTGATGTCTGCGTATCCCAGGTTGCCGATGACGACGTCCAGATAATGCGCTTCGTAGTTTTCGGTGTCTAGGTGTATTAATACCTTGAATTCGATGTCTACGTGTCCCAGGTTGCCGATGATGACGTCCAGATAATGCGCTCCGTAGTTTTCGGTGTCTAGGTGTATTAATACTTTGAATTCGATGTCTACGTGTCCCAGGTTGCCGACGACAAAAAAACTATAGCGCGAACTTGACGCGGGACACTACCGTGTTATAGGTTATGTATGTGACTGTGACAGCTGGTGACAGCGCGCTAAACGCACTGTCTGCACTGCGCGCAGTACACACACACGTATACATCGAAACTGGCGATTCTAGCAGCACCGCCAGTGTCGAAAAAGTGAAAAGGACACGATTCCAGCCAATGAAATGATAGCATGGCATGAGTGATGAGTAGACGACGTATCTTAATAAAAAAAATTTCACATTTGGACTTTGCGTCGCAATATCTCCGCTCGTAGGGCACGTAGCGGAATATTATAAGAGCAAATTTCCGAGAGAAGCAACGTGTTGGAGAGAAGCCACGTGTTGAAGATTACGGTTCATTAAAAAGCTACAAATACTATTGAATTTCTTATATTAGAAGATAAGTTATATTAGAAGATAAGTTATAAAGTTAAATCGTTGTATTAACAAAGATTTGTGCGTAAAAATCGAGTTTATGTAAAGAAACATAGATATCAAGGATGATACTACGTCTTAATTTAAACGAAATTAAGAAAACAAAGGTAAGAAAAAAGAGGTAAATTTTTATTTTTCAAAAAGGTAAAAAAAGGCGCCAAGTACACGCATGGTTACCTCAGGAAAAACTAAGTAGTAGTATTATTAATTTTAAATTAATAAAATCCAAGTGGTACTTAATGTGTTTATATTATTAGCATTATTCAAGCTAGATTACGATGATGTCTTGTATCGCAAAATATATACGGCTTATAGAGCTTTACAATCTGTACATACTGTTTGTAAGATAAAGATATACTGTTTCTAAGATGCGTAACACTACAAAACGCATGATATCAGTACAAAATTACCTTTTTCAAAAAGGTAAAAAAAAGGCGCCAAGTACACGCGTAGTAGTGTATATATTAAAAAATCTTAAATGGTAGTAGCTTTATTTCTCCCTAACAAAATAATTCACAAAATTGCGTACCTAACTCAACCCAAGTGATATGTAAACCTAACAAAATAATTCACAAATTGCGTACCTAACTCAACCAAAGTAATATGTATATTAAAAAAAAAATGAAATCTTTAAAGTGCGCCAATTGCAAAGAGAATATATATACTTTGAAAAATGATTGTTGCGCAACTACTTTTAAAAAATAAATCTTAAGTAGTACGTATTACGTATCCCCTTGTATTCCCATTCAAGGATCTTTTCGTTCCAACCCAGCTTTAATTCTTTTTAACAAAATTATAATATTACAAAAAATTATTTTAAAAAAATTAAAGAGATACAGTACAAAATAAAAATTTAAAAGAATTAAAGAAATAACAGTACAAAATAAAAATATTTAATTAAATAAAATAAATAAATTTTTCTTGTAAAAAACTTGACGCTGCTAACCTTGAATTTAATAAAGTACTTAAAATTTTGATTGAATTTAATAAAGGCATAATGACTAAAAAAGCAATTTAGGGAAGTATGCAGCGGGAGTCAAAAAGCAGCGCCAAGGTTTTTTTACAAGAAAAATTTATTTATTTATGTTAATTAAATATTTTTATTTTGTACTGGTTATTTCTTTAATTCTTTTAAATTTTTATTTTGTACTGTTATCCTTTAATTTTTTTTCAAATAATGTTTTGTAATATTATAATTTTGTTAAAAAGAATTAAAAGCTTGGGTTGGGTTATTAATAACTTCAGATTAATTATTAAAAACTTCAGATTAAGATGCGTAACACTACAAAAGGCGTGATATCTGTACAAAATTACCTTTTAAAAAAAAAGGTAAAAAAAGGCGCCAAGTACACGCATAGTAGTGTATATGTATTATGTTGTTACCTCGAAAAAAACAAGTGGTAGTATTATACCTCCAAATAGCTTTACCCTGTACATACTGTTTATAAAATGCGTAATACTACAAAAAGGCGTGATATCCGTACAAAATTACCTTTCTTAAAAAAAAGGTAAAAAAAGGCGCCAAGTACACGCATAGTAGTGTATATGTTGTTACCTCGAAAAAAAAAGAAAGTGGTAGTATTATACCTCGAAAAAACCTAAGTAACAAGTTGTAGACGTAATCTTTGTATCTCGAAAAATCTCGAAAAAATCTAAGCACTAGTATTTTTATTTCCAAAAAATTATAACCGAAGTGATACACATCACAAAATTATGTTACCTTATCAAAAAAGAGTCGCGCCTTTAAGTGATCTATTACAATTACAAAAAAGAAATGATATCTCTGTAAATTACAGCGCCAATTACAGAGAGAACATATATATTGCCTCAAAAAATAATTGTTGCACTACTTTGAAAAATCTTTACATTGTGTTAATCAGAAAAAGAATGTATGATAACAATTTTATAAGATTAAAAAATTTTATTTAAATTTAACAAGGGAATACAAGATATTTAAATACAAAGTTTACATGTGTATTTTTTAGTGGTCACAAAGAATTGCAGAGGTAACAGTACAAAATAAAAATATTTTATTAAAATATTTAATCCAACGAGAGAATACAAGGTATTTAAATACAAAGTTTATATATGTTTTTTTCAATAGAATAAAAGATTTAATCACAAAGAATTACAGAGGTAACAGTACAAAATAAAAATATTTTATT
Source organism: Temnothorax unifasciatus (assembly GCA_030770225.1). Lineage (NCBI taxonomy): Eukaryota > Metazoa > Arthropoda > Insecta > Hymenoptera > Formicidae > Temnothorax > Temnothorax unifasciatus. Next base: position 55,483 of record JASTWK010000982.1, on the reverse strand, counting down.
AAAATACATAAATTTTTCTTGTAAAAAAACTTGGCGCTGCTAGACCTCGAAATTGTAAATAAATAAGGACAATAAATAAAAATAATTCAGAGAAGAATGCGACAGAAGTAAAGTAAATGATTATCAGCGTGGTGTGTATGTGCGAGCGAGTGATATGGGTGTGTGTGACGACGGCGAATAATGCGGCTTGTAATTAAGTACGGGATAAGTTTATTTATTTATTTACAATTTCGAGGTCTAGCAGCGCCAAGTTTTTTTACAAGAAAAATTTATGTATTTTAATAAAATATTTTTATTTTGTACTGTTACCTCTGTAATTCTTTGTGATTAAATCTTTTATTCTATTGAAAAATACATATATAAACTTTGTATTTAAATACCTTGTATTCCCTCGTTGGATTAAATATTTTTATAAAATATTTTTATTTTCTACTGTTACCTCTGTAATTCTTTGTGACTACTAAAAAATACACATGTAAACTTTGTATTTAAATATCTTGTATTCTTTTGTTAAATTTAAATAAAATTTTTTAATCTTATAAAATTGTTATCATACATCTTTTTCTAATTAAACACAATGTAAAGATTTTCAAAGTAGTGCAACAATTATTTTTTGAGGCAATATATATGTTCTCTCTGTAATTGGCGCTGTAATTTTCAGAGATATCATTTCTTTTTTGTAATTGTAATAGATCACTTGAAGCGCGACTCTTTTTTGATAAGGTAACGTAATTTTGTGATGTGTATCACTTGGGTTATAATTTTTGGAAATAAAATTACTAGTGCTTAGATTTTTTCGATATTTATATACAGGGTGGACCATTTTAATCCATTCAGTCGAATATCTCGAAAACCAAGCCCGGGAGAGAAAAATGTTTCAGACATAAGTTGTTTGGTTTCGAGGGAGCCATAAGATGGTACCATTGGTTTGACCTTGGATGGTCGTTTAAAGCTCACGTAAACGACATCTTTAATTTCTTAAATGAAAATTCCTATTTTTCAATGCATATTCTTGTAGCTAATCTCGAGAGCTTTTCAAAACACTATAATAAAGTATTTTTTCGTTAAGAACTTTTAGAATTATGAGGCTTGAAAGTTCTAATATTTTGACATAAAATACAAAATATCTTGTAAAACATTAAGTTTTCGGTAATGTTACCTTAATACTTTTATGCACAGAATAATGAGACGAATCAATTGGTATAAAAAAAGGCATGTATAACAAATTAAAAAATTAGATTTGTTTTATTTTGGATGAATAAAATTACTAACGGACACAGTTATAAGTATATGTAATTTAAAATTATTATTTACTACGTTTACACTGTCTGATTTACGCCAAAGTTATAACATGGATGTTATTGTTTTATAATCTCGTTCCAAAATATTTAAAAATATTTTAAATTGATTATTGGTTCTATAATATTTTTTCAAATATTTTTGAAATATGAAATATTCTTAAGAAAGATGCATGGTAGCGCATTTTTCCGTGCTAGTTCGGAACGACGCCGCTAGGCGGCGCATAATGGTAAGACTAACTCGTAAGAAAATTTCAGTTGAGGGCTAATATAAGCAGGTCTCCGGCGAAGCAAAATTATGACATTTGCAAGATGTGTATATTTTTGAAATATCAAGAAGTATATTTTTCAGATATTAAACAAATCTTCCAAACATGAAACAATTATTGTTGATTGGGTTAATAGCTCGATTTCGCTTTTAGAATCTTTCCCTTCAGACGCCTAAAAAGTGTCCATAACGTATCCCATAAAAATCCTCAGGACGCCCGATAGGATATCCTCGGAATGTCATGAGGATCTTTCCCTTTAGACGCCTAAAAATTGTCCATAACGCGTATCTCATAGAAGTCCTCAGGACGTCTGACAGGATATCCTCAGGATGTCATGAGGACTAGTATTTGTATCATTTGCTCTTCCTCAGGACATCCAAAGTGTATCCCGGGATTTAATTGGGATATCCCCAAGATATCCGTATTGTCCGTCCTGGATGTCCTTTGGATTTCCCGAGGATGTCATTGTGCTATCTGGGTTTGTTAACGGAATCAATGGTATTCAATGGAATTCATGACGAAACTTTCCAATCCCTAACCTGGCATTCAGTGGTATTCATTTCGTTACGTTTTTGTGTCGGAATTGGATGGGATTCAAAAAAGACAAATTCTTTCCAAAATAAGAAATTCCATGATATTGAAACTATTTCAATCCCTTTTTTGGACAAAATGGAATTCGGAAAATCCTTAATTGAATTCCTGGCAATCCCGTTTTAATTCTTTTCAATCTTTTTTCGTTTGCTGGGTTTTCAACTATTCCAAAAATTTCTTGCGACAGCACAAAATGTGAACTAAGGACAATACTTTACCATTCACGAGACCGTGAATAATAGTGTATAATTAAACAAAATTACAAGGAACTGCCTTGAAATCACCATTGAAATACCATCGCAAATCATTTGTTATACGCCTTAAGAACTGTTAGATTTGCCTTCGTAGCAAAAACAAAGATGCGATCATTATCCGCAGAATCATAAATAAAAAGTTTCTTGTTTTTCTCAGTAACAGTATACTCCGCAGGGATGACAAAATCACCGCAGACGTAGGATTCTCTGGCAAAGGATTAAACTCGGCTCGCTCGGCTCGCACACATCGAACAGATCAAGATAGCCTTTCCGCATAGGATAGTCGTCTAGCAGCCGATGTTGACACTTCAGCCACAACCGACGAGATAATAGAGGACGTTGGCTCACAACTCGTCTTTGCTTTCTTCCGCATTTGCGCTCTCACAGACCGGACTTCAATTAATGTTTATTTTTATTAGGCGCATGATTGTCAGTTTCATGCAATATCTTATTGTGGTCAGTTTCATGCAATATCCCACAAAGCACAGGATATCCTAAGGGACATTTGTGCATCTGCTGGATATCCACTGGATATCTGGAATGTCCTGCGGTTATTGAGATATCCCAAATGTCTGTAGGACGTCCCTCAGATAAAGTGTGCTGTGTGGGATGATTTCTGCAGCACAATCCACAGTATTACAGGCAAGGAAACAAAATGTTTTTACCCGCAACTACCATAAAAGAACGAAAATATCACATATCAGTTCGCATTATCGACGATGTGTCACACAATCCATGGCAAAACTTCTTGTACAAGACACACCTCCAGATAACTTTATCGACTCCATCTGCGTATACCAATATAAATCCTTTATGAACTAAAAGCTGCGACGGCACCGGCTACCTCCGGTCTCGCCTGCCGCGAGGCAGCGCGCCGTCGAATTACTAATAAATCTTTCTCAAATCGCGGAAGTAATTACTAGTCCAGACATAAGCGATAGCTCGACCGAATATTTTCACTAAAGCTCGATATTGGGCGCCAGGTGTGGAGAAGGCCACACCACCTTACTCAGAACTCTAACGCCAATACTTAAACACGAAATATCTCAGGTGTGAGTTCCTTTTGACTTTAGATCGCTGTTAGATCTCGGAGGGGAGGAAGAGGGAGCGCAACGCAATTAGCATACACAAATAACAAAAATAACAAATGTACTGTATTTGAAAGAAAATGGTTACTTTAGAATCCAGTTAATTTAGAATTCGGTGAGTACAAAGATTACCTCAAAGTCAAATTACGTCAGAATGAATCGGTGAATTACAACGGTCGCTTTAGAATATAAGTTGCCGCGAATTACCAAAATTACTTCAAAGTCAAGTTAAGTCGGAATGAATCGGTAAAGTACAACGTTTGCTTCCAAATCGGGTTACGTCGGAATAAATCGATGAATTACAACGGTTGCTTCCAAATCGAGTTACGTCGGAATGAATCGGGGAATTACAAAGGTTACTTAAGAACATTTTACTTCGGACGGCTCGGTGGATTACCCAAAATTACTGCTCAAATCTCAGGCTGCGGAGAAGAACGCAGATTACCTCGACTGCTATAATTGATTGCCGCGAGTTACGCGGGCGCGATGTACAAGACGTAGCTACATAAACGCGATACACAAGACGCAATCATCCGAACGCAGTACACAATACGCGATTACACGAACGCAATATACCAAACGCGATACACGAACGCAATACACGAAACGCGATACACGAACGCAATACACGAAACACGATACATGAGTGCAATACTCTATGCCTACGCGCGATGACTTCTCAACTGCCCTACGTTCCCAGTTGGTGGTCCCGAAATGACCATCGCAACGTCTCGCAAATGGTCTAATGGCTAGACGCGGCGTTCCGCGAAAAACCCCGATACGATACGATATAGATGCCTCGCGCCCTAGGATCTCATTACGCGAACCGTACTCCTCCGTTCTGCGACAATGCTGTCCGTTAGCGCGAAGGACATCCCGCCAAACGACACTCTAAATCCGACGCGAAAGACGTCCTGCACGCCACGACGTGATCACGTGGAGCTCCACGACGATGCGGTCCGGCCCGTGCGAAAGGCTCTCCGCTAATTCTAACACGAACGAAGACGCAATTACACACAACGCCATTACACAAAACGCAATTACACAATCGTTAATACACGAACGCGGAACGCTAATACACGAACGAATACTACAACGAATTACGCGGTGACTGTCGGCCGCGTGCGACTATTCGGGCAGGGCGATTACGCATTACTCGGCCGGCCGGGTCCTCCGCCAATTTTCTACTCGGTAAACGCGGAACGTCTCGTTAATATAGAACGATACTCTAACGCCAGACCGACAAGGCGACAAGATACTCTAACGCGAAACGATACGGTATTACGCGGGAACAGACTTCCCGTGACTCTACGCGATTCTCGGAAGGGCCTCGGCCGTCACCAGTATCCTACTTGTATCCAGACGCTGGCTACGAGATGCTCGAGTAGTGGCCTTACAGAGTCCGCAAGTTCGGCAGCCGGTCCTTCCGAGATGTCATCCTTCGCCACGCCGACACGACAGTGACGATCCTCTTGTCTCTCTGACCCAGCGGGGCCACGCTGGGCCCGCGCGCCTGCGCGCCGTGCTTGCAAGCCCGACCGCCGTGAGGCCCTCTGCGAGGACGACGCTCGACTTTCCGCCCCTGTCGGCGCTCCTCCTGATTACGTCGCCCGCCGGCGGTACTTTTGAATATGCTGGGTCCGGCTGTCCAGGCCGCGACCTCCGAGCCAGTTTCGACTGCCAGGCTGGCCAGGCCAAGGCAGGTCGACCGGCGGCAATGCCTCGTGGCGAGCTCCGCTGATGGGCCCATTCCGGCGTCGTTGGCTGATGCGTTCGCCCCGCGAAACGCTCCAAGCAATATCGGCAAAGGGCCCAGACGTGCCCCGCCCGCCGGCCAACTCCTCCGAAGAACGCCTCCTGTATTTCCCGCGGCGCGACTGACGTCGTTACAATTTTTCCCGGCCATTTACTCGGCATCTGAAATTCTCGCAAAAGAAATATAATTTCTACCAAATTCTAACGCTGTCGCCCCGCCCCGCTCCGGCGGGGACGACATCCCGGACGCTCCCCTCGGCCGAGCTACCGCCTGGACAGGGGACGTGACTATGTCACGTCACAAAGCATACCACCTTTTTTACTTTTCAACACTTTTAGCGGCATGACGACGCACGAATGAACAAACAATTACACAGACAATCAAAAACCGTTCGCACAGCAAATGGCCACAATATACAACACGAACGAATGAGCAGGACGACACTGATTAGTCCGTTATCCAGCAATAGAAAATATATCGAAGCAGTAAACATCCCGTTCAATTCGAAACATATAATTCAAACTTCAACGGCTACTGAATTACGACGAATATACACGCAAAGGTGATTTTGCATCAAAGAGATTACGTCCGAGAAGATAGTACGACACAGATAATTTATGCCGAGAAGATGGCACAATTACGATAACTTTGGCCTCTCGAAATGTAAGTGATTTTTGAAGGCATTTTTGGAAAAACACGGGAAAAATAATAAAAAAGTTACCGACCAATAGATACCAAAGTAACTAACAAAAGAAAATATTGTAATAGTATTTAGTTATTGATGAATATTCTTTTAATGGTTATTATTATACATATAGGAGGATAACATAGTGACATTCCTCAACTTTGTTTTAAGCGCGCGCTCGTGTGACTCTAGCCCTAGCTTGCTCTTCTTTACCGACTTCTTTATCGATTGGATTTATTATCTCTAGAGTCGTTACCAGACGTTTTTCGTTATGTTCGCCACCGCGAACATCTAATCTCTCAGATTCGGCTGTACCTTTGTACGTTGCGCCCATTATTAAGTTTCTCTCTGTGTGTTTACACAATTAAACTCATTTCATATAAGTCAGGTGTAATTATTATTACCCTCTGTATCAGGTTATGGGCCCAGTACGCAGTCTTTACGCGTACTTGTATAATTGAATGGAATCATGAGCTGTTTATACGGTGGCAGTTCAAGACGAGCGTACCGCGTGTAAACACTCGAGTTACGGTTATCTCAGTAAACAGAGAGAAAAGATGGCAACGTCAAATAACGAATTAGCCACTATCAGGAAGTTGTCAGGTCAGGACAATTTCTCAGTATGGAAATTCCAGTTAATGCTCGTAATGCAAGAGAAAGGCTTCGATGGTGTTCTGGATGGATCCAAATGCAGACCAGATGGAGGAGCACAACTGGATAACTGGCTAAAGAAGGACAAGGGTGCGAGACGACTGATTGGCTTAACGGTCGAAGAGAACGTTATTAATCTCATTATGGGATGCGACTCTGCAAATGAGATGTGGGAGACAATTCTAGGACTCTATGAGAAGAAGTCAGGACAACGAATTGTAAGTTTATACAGACAGCTGCATAATTCAAGGATGACTCCAGACATGTCGATGACAGACTATATCGGGAACATTAAGGCTGGGTTCGGGGAGCGCGCTTTTAGCGCTATGAGCGTGCTCTGTCCTTGTTCAACTTTCAGTAAGGAACAGAGATAGAATGACGTTGTCAGCGCTAATAGCGTCTCCCCAAACGCACCTCAAGAAGACGCTTAGTGCACTGAAAGCGGCAGGAGGCAAGATCGAGAATTTGAATGTGATCGCGATCATATTGGATGGTTTACCATCGAGCTTCGTTCATTTCTGTACCACGTGGGATAATAGGTCGGATGTGGATCAGACACTTGATAAGCTGTATAATGCACTAATGAATGCAGATGAACGTCTACAGAAACATGATGATGATGATGATGTGATGGCACTGGCAGCCTCAAAGCCGTCAAAGTCTAAGAAACTCGAGTCTAAGGATTTAAAGAAAGGATCTAAGGTTAGCGATAATCCAAAATTTACAGGGAAATTTACTGGTAAGTGTCACCATTGTCAGAAACCCGGTCATAAGAAAGCAGACTGTTTTCTACTTAAGAAATTAGAAAATAAATTAAAGTCAAAGGACGATGATAAGCAAGGTACAACTTTTCTGTGTAATTCCGGTGAAGCAAATGTAGCCATAAGTCCACGGGATTAGATTGCAGACAGCGGAGCGAGTTACCACATGGCGTTTGATCGAAAAATATTCTGGTCACTGGAAGAGAAAGGAACTAATGAGACAATTGGTCTATAGTGGAGGCAACGTAGGCGAAAAACATGCGTTATTTGGAAAGTTGTTCTCGAAGAATGAATTCACTTGAAACCTTTTGGAAAGTGTTTTTCTACCCTTAAATGGAAAAGTTTACCTATTTATTTCATGTGCTCTTACCTATTTTTGGAAAAAAAGTGAAAAAAACCGATTTTTTAAAGAAAAATGTAAAAAAGTGATTGTAATTAAAAAAATGTTAAATGTATAATCATGAAATTTATAGGTAATATGTTTTCAAAGTTGCTGAATACGAATCTGAAGTAAAATTTTCAACATTATAAAATGGCGACTCAAAAGGGCGGGTAAAAAGCACAAAATTAAGCGTTTTTTTTTTTTGTAAAAATCGTTACATTTGTCATATTTATTCGTATTTATTGATTTGCTCATCTTCATTCAATTCAATGGGTTCATCTTCATAAACCTCTGGACATATCGGTACGTTTAAGCAGCCCGCTCACTAGCTCGCACGCTGCGGTTCTCCGGGCGCGAGCTGAGACATCGCCTGAACACCCGGGCCCTACTTATTAATATAACTATAATAGTTAGTTACCCGGGCTTCGCCCCGGAGAACATATGTAATAAGACACGCAAATAGTCTCTCTCTTTCCCTCTATCTCCCTCACCCCCCTCACCCCCCTTACCCCCCCCCCCCTCTCTCTCTCTCTCTCTCTCTCTCTCTCTCCTCCCTCCCCCTCCCTCTCCCTCTCCCTCTCCTCTCCTCTCCCTCTCCCTCTCCTCTCCCTCTCCCTCTCCCTCTCCCTCTTCCTCTCCCTCTCCCTCTCCCTCTCCCTCTCCCTCTCCCTCTCCCTCTCCCTCTCCCTCTCCCTCTCCCTCTCCCTCTCCCCTCTCCCTCTCCCTCTCCCTCTCCCTCTTCCCTCTCCTCTCCTCTCCCTCTCCCTCTCCCTCTCCCTCTCCCTCTCCCTCTCCCTCTCCCTCTCCCTCTCCCTCTCCCTCTCCCTCTCCCTCTCCCTCTCCCTCTCCCTCTCCCTCTCCCTCTCCCTCTCCCTCTCCTCTCCCTCTCCCTCTCCTCTCCCTCTCCCTCTCCCTCTCCCTCTCCCTCTCCCTCTCCCTCTCCCTCTCCCTCTCCCTCCCCTCCCTCTCCCTCTCCCTCTCCCTTCCTCTCTCTCTTCTTTCTCCCGCTTCTTCCCCTCTCCCCCCCCCTCTCTCTCTCTCTCTCTCCCCCTCCCCCCCTCTCTCTCTCCCCCTCTCTCACCCCTCTCTCCTCTCCCCTCTCTCTCCCCCCCCTCCCTCCCTCCCTCTTCGTTTGCTTCTGTTGTCGTAAATACGACTTTTTTTTACTAAATTGCGTGTAGCCACTAAAATAATAAGTTTAAAAAAATATTTCCGATATACAGTCTTAAAGTTTAAGACCCAAGCTACAACATCCCATAAGTTATTTTCTAAAAAAAAATTTTTTCTAGTACTTTTTCGACTTTAAAAATAGAGAAATTTTCATATTTTCTAGTTCGACATTTATTTTTATATAGTTTTTTGAAAAATACACCTGCTTAATATTTTGTTTTTCAAATAAAACTTGTATCATCTTAAAGTACATATTTTCAGCTTTAAAAAACCCTATTATTAAATTTCAATATCTATTTCCTAAGCAATAATATCTGCAGTCAAACTTGTTGATCAATTTTAAAATAACGAAATTTCAAGAAAACTATCAACTTTGAGGTCCCAACTTTAAAAGAATAAATTTTTGTAATTTTTTTGACTTATTGCATGTTATCAGCACATATTTTAAGAATATAATGCTTTAGTTTAGAAATGAAAATCTGCAAATTTAAATAAATGGCAATGATATTAGTAAAATAAGTCAAAAATTTCACATCGCCTCTCTTCAAATTCGATTTAAATATACTCAAAATGCTTTCTCAATTTTTCTAAACCACTTGAAAATTAGTAAATTATGTCTACTTTCGAATGCTTTTTGTAAAATTTGATTCTATCGACTCAATCAAAAGTTACAACTCTTTTTAAAAAGCGCGCGCCCGCCCGCGTACTCTGCAGGCGGCTTTACACGGGGCGGCATCGACGCACTTTGAAGCGTTAATTAAAAAATTATTACTCCTACACATATTAATATTAAGAAAACTTTAGATATGTTTCTTTAGTAAAATTTTCTCCTCTTTCGATTGGCATGGTTTATTTTTTCATAAAATTAATGTTTTTTTAGTTATACTAAAAAAAACCGATTTTTTCGGTCTTTTTTGTTAAATAAAACATTTAGCACAGGGTTTACGTTGGTAAACTTTTGGGACATGTTTTCTGAAACCCAAAAGAACACTTTCCAAAAAAGTTTACTCTTCGAGGATAACTTTCCAAGTGTTTTCCTACGTTGCCTCCACTACTAGCAGACAACAAAAGCTTGGCTGTTAAAGGCGAAATAAAAGTTGAGGCCTGGGTAAATGATCAGTGGAAGACGGTAACTATTAGCAATGTTCGTTGGATACCAGAGCTAGGTAAGAATCTGTTCAGTTTTAAAGCCGCAACGGATCACAACTTTAAAATAATAACATGTAAGGAGCATGTTAAGGTAATTCGGGATAATCAAACCTATGCGTATGGATTCTGGGACACCAATTTGTACAAGATGAAGTTCAGACCAGTGTGGCCATCACAAGCTTGCACAGCTCAGAAGATTTCGCTGAAACTACTACATGAGAGAATGGGTCATGCAAGCGTCGACACATTACGGAAAATGATCAAGAATAATGCGATAACTAATATCGAGCTAAACGATGAAACGAAATTCTTCTGCGAGGCGTCAATATGGAAAGCAGGCAAGGAGACCATTTCATTCAGCGATCCCGAAAAATGTAAAGGCAGGAGAGGTAACTCATACAGATGTGTGTGGCCCTATTGAGAAAACAGCACTGAATGGCGCCAAATATTTCATGGTTCTGAAGGACGATGCAACTGAGTTTCGGACGGTGTACACACTACGCAACAAAGAAGAGGTTAGCCAACGAATTATTGAATATTAATTGTAATATGGTCAAGACAAAGTTTGGTTCTGAGATCAAGGTAATTAAGTCAGACAATGGGCGAGAATTTGTCAACGAACATTTGCATAAACAATTCAAGAGCAGAGGAATTGTACACGAAACAACAGCCCCGTACAACCCGGAGCAAAATGGGAAGGCGGAACGAGAAATTAGAACCTTAATGGAAAGCGCACGATCAGTGTTGTACGCAAGAAAGATTCCGAAATACTTATGGAATGAAGCTATATTGACGGCAGCTCAAATTTTGAATCGAGTTTCTACAGTGAAAAGCAAACCCAAGACGCCGTTTGAATTGTGGCACAATAAAAAGCCAGATATTGTATTTCAAACTTTCACGTGTTTGGTACAACATGTTATTCGCAAGTACCGAAAGTATTACGACGTAAGCTGGACAAAAGGGCGGTTCGTCGAATCTTTGTCGGTTACCAAGGAGAATCAAATAATTATAAACTAGGAGCCAAACCTGAGCAGCGGATTCTGAGCAGAGTCTGCATTAAATTTTTGGTATCAGAAAAGCAACAAATTTCACGCAAAAACTGCTTTATCAGACGATGTTGTCAAACTGTAGCCAGAAATGCGATAGAGCCTGCTGACAGGCAATGTGAGCAGATTGGCAGCAGAAACCGCGCAGAGCCTGCACACATAACTTGGCAGCAGATTGACGACAAAAATTGAACAGAGCCTGCGCACATTTGACCTGAGAACAGAGTGGCAGCAAAAACCGAGCAGGATCTGTGTAATGTAATCTGGTGGCAAATAGGCATGTAAAAATCGAGCAAAATCTATCGTACCGCGAGCATTTTGACAGACCGACGCGCTCAAAATTCGCCAGTCATTATACATGCGACTCTGCGAGAGGCGCCTCTTTTAAGGGCCAAGGAAGGACACTGCTGGAACAGGAGCTTGATTCCTGAATTTATTTGAAAGAGAACGTACGCGAAAATTCTGCTCTTATAGAAAAGTTGAAGTTGATTGATTAAAAGCCATACGAGAGCTAATCAACTTGCAACTTTTCTGTGGGAGTAGAATTTTCGCATACATTTTCTCTTTTGAATAAATTCAGGAATCGAGCCCCAGGACACGCAGTCCACGCGGTTTATGCGGTGCTATGGTGGGCGGCGCAAGGATTCGCCGCGATCTATGGAGCGACGAGCAGCGAGCAGAAGATGACGCTACGATTCAAACGTCACTATCACAAGTACCACGACTGAATACAAGGAGGATTTTACACACCAGAAGGATCCTACGCACCAGAGGAGGATCCTATAGCTACACACCAGGAGAATTCTACACACTATACTATCTTTTCCTGAAGAAGGAAAAGAAAACGGCACTTTTCAGCGCCCATTTTTTTATTATAAAATAGGAACTCTCTGTTCGCAATCATACACGCAGAAAATTTTTCTCGAATAATGTAGAATACAAATAGTAAAATTTACTAGATTTGCATTGCACCGGTAGGATATACGCGTATTCAACCGGAAATTCATATATGACAACAGAAAAGTAAAAGTAATAGTTTGACCAGATACATCTTGTAACTCTAAAGGTAAATAAATTTGCCATACTAACAAGGAAATATGAGAAACGTAAAAAAGTCCCATACTAATATGTGTATATTCGACGTTGTAGCTTGAATTGCACGTTGTTTTTTAAGACAGTATAAGAAAAAATATAATCTAGGGTGGTATCTACTGTGAACTGTATAGAAATATTTGTTGCGTATCTGGCAATAGTCTATGTTCTTTATAGGAATGCAATCCTTCTCGCGTCTCTCCTCCGTCGCGGCGCCGTCACTCGTCGTCGGTCGCGCGTCGACGGGTCCCTCGGCCGTTGCGTCGTCGCCGACGCGCGGCGACGCGACGGCGACGGCGACGATACGCTCGCGAGGGTCGCGGGTCCGCCCTGGGCCCCCGGCGAGGTAGCGTCGTCGGACGCCACCCCGGACACCTCCGCCACTTCCATGTTCATTGCCATTTAACATGCCAGCTGTAAACATCCGCAAATAGCGACGATAAACACGACGCATACGGTTTCCCCGTCGTTTCTCTGGACTCCCCAGAGCTCGGCGCGACTCGCTTACGCGGAGGCCACTCGATTGCACACGATCGTGGATGACGGAAGGCGCGCGGTGCGAGCGGCAACGCGGGCTTGCGCGGCGAGAGGGATCGGCTCGCGCCCGCTACGCGGCGCATCGCCGGTATACTTTTGCGCAATTAAAGTTCAACATCGACCTCTATATCTAGGGCAGCTCGGCAGGGTTTTTACAGCGTTCTCAAGTTCGCTCGTGGCGGACAGCTGACCGCTACAGCCTATAAGTTTTTTGTCAATTAGCCATATTCGGGATAAAATATTTTATACTCGGATAAGATATAATCGGACAAGATATAATTGAATCATCCGTCTTTAAATTAACAAACGGATTTTCTGTACATGCATTCTAAAAGTCCCATACTTGATAGAAATATTTACTTCTGCGTATGGTTTTATTCTTTGCTCTTTAAATTTCCTATACTTTCTTGAAATCTTTTGCATATTATGACTATATCCTAGCCGTGCAAGATTAGTATGGTATTTATACTTCGTTCGTGTATACTTGTATTTTCGAGAAAAATTTTCTGCGTGTAAGCCCATGTATAGAAACCGATGAAACGACAGATTCTGCTCGATTTTTGCTGCCTATCTGCTGCCAGATTGCATTATGCAGATCCTGCTCCATTTCTGCCTCCAACCTGTCGACAGATAATGTCAGCAGACTTTGCTCGGTTTTTGGCGACAATCTGCTGTCACATTATGTCAGCAGAATCTGTCTACAAAACACAAGCTTAATGCGGACACAGATGGCTGTGGTTTTAGTGTGGGATTTTGATCGAGTTTGCTGTCAATCTGCGCGCATGCTGCTAACATTTTGCTATATGAGTATTTGATCCTGAGACACGAAAGTTTACTCATGCCACAAATGTAAAGTTCGATGACAAAGTTGGAGACTTCGAATTTGCTATGGTTACAGTGGGAGACAACACGAATCCTGAAGAATCAAAGGATCAAATTAACAGCAATGAAGATGACGCACAAGTCGAAGAAGCATCAGAAGAGGAAGCTAAACCAGTTAAACCGGAGAGAATGACTTTGAGACCACGTGAATCATTGAAACGACCGGTGAAGTTTGGTCATGCGATGCTGGCAATTCAAGAGTCACAAATTTATATGGAAGCGATATCATGTCCTGAAGCAGAACAATGGAAGAAGGCAATCAACGAGGAAGTCGAATCGCATATGAAGAACTCTACTCGGTATGAAGAAGAAATGCCATCAAATAAAAGGGCCATTAAGTGTCGATGGGTGTTTAAACTGAAACAGACTCCTGGCGAAGAGGATCGGTTTAAGGCACGTTTGGTTGCCCGGGGATTTACACAACGCAAGGGCATCGATTACGAAGATGTGTATGCACCTGTGGTTCGAGCAGATAGTTGCAGAGTTCTTTTTGCCAAGGCAGCAAAAAAAGATCTTGAAATGAAACAATTTGACATTAAGACTGCGTTTTTATACGGTGAATTACAAGAAGATATTTGGATCGAGTTGCCGGATGGACCGTGGCCGAAGAGACATTGCGTGAAACTAAATAAGAGTCTATATGGGTTAAAGCAATCACCAAAATGCTGGAATGATAAATTCCACGAAGCACTGGAAAGTTTTTCAATGAAAAGGTCAAGCGCAGATGACTGCATTTACATCGGACGAAGAGGCCAGCACTTCATTTATTTGGGCTTGTACGTAGACGACGGAATAGTCATGAGCGATTCAGCGGATCTTCTGAACGAGTTTTTAAATAATCTCAAAGCAGCATTTGAAATAACGATAAAGGAACCACGATTCTTTGTGGGTTTGGAGATTGAACGTGCCCAAGAGAAGAGAACGATTAAACTTCACCAACGTTCTTACATTGAAAGGCTAATTGATAGGTTTCAAATGGAAGATGCAAAACCATCATCAGTACCAGTAAACTCGTCGATCAAATTGTCAAAGGAGATGTGTCCAGCCAATGATGAAGAAAAAGAAGAAATGCGACAGAAACCGTACGACGAGCTACTGGGGTCATTACAGTTCGTAGCCAACATGACACGACCAGACATAGCGTTTGGTGTGAATTTGCTAAGTCGATTTAAGGAGAATCCAGGTTCTCAACGCTGGATGGCGGCAAAACAAATTGTTCGATACTTGAAGGGAACAATCGAACAAGGAATCATGTACGATGGGTTCAACGAAGACGACATGACATTGACCGGCTACTCTGACGCGGATTGGGCCGGAGATCACGATGATTGCAAATCGACAACTGGCTATATCATGCTGATGTGCGGCGGATCAGTGGCTTGGGCTTCAAGGAAGCAGGATGCGAATGCACTTTCGACACTAGAAAGTGAATACATTGCGGCTGCAGCAGCAGTACAGGAACTCATTTGGTTAAGACGATTAATTAATTCTTTAAATGATTATCAAGATTTCTTAGTATTATTGTGCGACAATCAGGGTACAATTCGATATAGCGAAAGTACTCAATTCCATTGACGTACCAAACATATAGACAATAAGTGGAACTTTGTTAGAGAAGAAGTTCAAAGTGGTAGGGTTAAAATGAAATATGTGCCCACTGAATATCAACTAGCCGACATATTAACAAAGGGACTAGCTCGAGTACGTTTTAATTTTCTTAAGAAACTATTGTCTTTGCGCGAATAACTAAATAGTGGGAGTATTGTAATAGTATTTAGTTATTGATGAATATTCTTTTAATGGTTATTATTATACATATAGGAGGATAACATAGTGACATTCCTCAACTTTGTTTTAAGCGCGCGCTCGTGTGACTCTAGCCCTAGCTTGCTCTTCTTTACCGACTTCTTTATCGATTGGATTTATTATCTCTATCCTAGTAAAAATTTCCGTTAGAAACAGTCAGAAACAGATAGAATTTGTGACGGTATGTAACGGAATCCTATCCACTGTAACTGCAAGCTTGAAAAGAAAATTCTAGCCCTATCCGTTTCTGTAAGCAGCACTATTGTATCTGCAAATACAGACAGATAATGTAACGACGTATAACTGTATCTAATGGAAATCTATCGGCATACAGCATCTATAAGCTTTTGCAATAGAAAAACTTGTCTGTTTCTGTCCGCATTCTGTACGCATCAGATGCTGACGATATCTATCCGTAATTGCGGATACCGTATCCATCTGCATCTGTACGCAATGTCGACCTATAGGAATTTGTCTGCAACTACGGATACGAATCCTGTATGTTTCTGTCCGCATTCTGTACGCATCAGATGCTGACGGTATTTTTCCGCAATTGCGGATAACACATTCATCTGCATCTGTATGCAATGCCGACCTATAAGAATCTGTCTGTAACTACGGATGCGATTCCTGTCTGTTTCTGTCCGCATCCTACACACATCAGATGCTGACGGTATCTTTCCGCACTTGCGGATAACATATCGGATATATCCATCTGCATCTGTATGCAATGCCGACCTATAGGAATCTGTCTGTAACTACGGATACGATTCCTGTCTGTTTCTGTCCGCAGTCTGTACACATCAGATGCTGACGGTATCTATACGTAAATGCTGATAGTATATCCATCTGCATCTGTATGCAATGCCGAATAGTTTGCGACGACGCCGCTAGGCGGCGCATGATGGAAAGCGTTTCTCAAATTTAAAATACAACCAGCCATAATATATAAGCAGGCGTTCTGTCAGGCGACAACCAGAAAAATTACAGTGTCGTAACTGGAGGAATCCTTTCTCCTGGTGTTTAAAGGTAGAATCTACCTGATAACTACAAACCTCCCACAATGTACATGCATTTGTAGTAATAAGAAATGAATAAAATGCATTTGCAGTTAAAAACGGATAGAGCGGGCAAATCATAATTGCATGCAAATGCAGATAGATATCCTGCCTGGTTTTTGCAATCAGATGCGGATAGACATTCAAAATTGGCTATGTATAAAAACGGATAGGATTCGTAATTACGTTTGCGCATAGATTCGGATAAGTTCCGTTCCGTTAGGAATCAGTTAGATGCAGTTAACCTTTCCTACCGTCTTTGCATACACAGTCTTATAGAATCTGCAACACTTTTTATCTGTTTCTATCCGTAATTGCAGGGAAAGAAACGCATAGTAAAACAGTCAGAAACGGATAGAATGCACGTTCTATCCGTTTCTAACGGTAATTTTTACCAGGGTAGAGTCGTTACCAGACGTTTTTCGTTATGTTCGCCACCGCGCCTATCTAACCTCTCAGATTTGGCTGTACCTTTGTACGTTGCGCCCATTAAGTTTCTCTCTGTGTGTTTACACAATTAAACTCAATTCATATAAGTCAGGTGTAATTATTATTACCCTCTGTATCAGAAAAAATAAAAATTATACAAGCACCACTTTCAATTTTTTCTTGAAAGTATACGTATAGGGGGGGGGGGGGCAGGAACTACGCCCCTCTCCGTAAGCAGGGGTGGATAAGGGTGGACCTGTGTTTGCGTAGAAAGTTGAAAACCCGAACCGTACAATGACAGACCTTATTTCGCTCTATAAGCAAGGATGGGATGGGATGGACCTTCCTTTGCGTGGGTGGTTCTCTGGACAGCATTATACAATTCAGGTTTTCAACTTTTAACCGGAGGAATTTGTATACAGGAGGATTTCGTCCGGGGTGAGTTTATCTGGAGAGAATATGTCCATGGATGAGGGGGGGGGGAATTTGTGTAGAAGGGGATTTTGTCCGAAGGAATTTTGTCCAGAAGAATTAAGGTCGGTCACCACCTAGGACTCATTTAATGTACTTATACGAAATAAAACTAAAATTATGACCTCAACAACACATGTCAAGGTCAAAGCCATTGAAGCTGACTCCAATTGGAAGCGCCCGTATAACAAATAAGACCCGCAACAACTTAAATAATTAAGCCCGGTATTCATAGTCAGATCTTATATTTAATATCGTCTTAAGTCCGGTCAAAAGCAGTCTTAAGACTCCGTTTAGCCAATGAAATGACCGTATTAGCATCTTAAGACATTACTTAAGACGGTCTCGAAATAAGATCCGACTATAAATACCACCCTAAATGTGTTAAAGTTTTGAGAAAGCTTTGCAATAAAGCTTGCTTAGACAAATTTTCTACTGCATTTTTGTTTGGTTTTGTCCTGTCAAAAATTTTCAAATAATTATTTCTGCTATTCTTGAGCTAGATCTTTGTAGTATTTTGTGTGTAAATTTATATATTTTTTATCACTCAGCAAACTGCGCTTTGATTATTTGTTGGTCTTGAAATACAGTCTCATTGGAATAGTAAATTCATAATTACATTCAGAATTATATTCATAATGGAATAGTGAATTCATAATTATATTTACAATAGTTAAAAAGATCCAGCTCAACCGAAAATGGCACTTCTCTCTATTTAATTGTGAATTAGTTTTGTTATAATGCAAATATTAGCAATAAAAGCTCAAGAAAGTATTGCAATTTATGCAATATTAGTTTGATAACGGTGCACATAAATGGAAAAAAAGATAGTAAAGCAAAAGAAATAATAATAAAAGAGGGAGGAGAGGAAAATAAGATAAAGCGAGAAAATTAGGCAAATTAAAAAGTGTATGCGTATAATCGAATAAAAAAATTGTTACAAAGAAACTATTTATAAAAATTTCTATAATACACATAGGAGTGAAGATCCTGATGCCGAGGATGTAGGACACAAATGGACATTGTCAGCGTTACTCAGGCACTTACGCTCGATGGGTCAAGATACGGAATCGCTTATGCAGCGAATAGAAGATATTATTATAAAGTCAATTCTCGCCACTGCATCTGGAATTGTCAGCGGTTTAAAACAATTCGTGAAACATCCCGAGACGTGTTTTGGTAATAATTTATTTTGAATAGCGTCTTCGATGTTTTAACGCAGTATATAAATATAATATGAAATGTGACTCATATGCACAAATACGATTACAATAAAATTATTCTTAATAAGTAATATCAACGGAAAAAAACAATTGTCTTGTTAATAAGTGTTTGATATTATAAATTTAATATTAGAAAAAATAGAAATTTATAATACTTTATATTACGCGTATGCGTTTTATTACAGAATTATTTGGCTTCGATATACTGATCGATGATACGCTGAAGCCATGGCTGCTGGAAGTAAATTTAACTCCCTCATTGGGATGCGATTCACCCCTAGATGTTAGACTCAAGTCAGCTTTAATAGCGGACTTATTTACTCTCATCGGCATAGCTGCTGTCGACCCAATCTTGCGCTCTCAAAATTTAAACCGTGCTGTAAATTACAATAAAAAGATAACTAGTGTAAGCTGTCTCACTTTATATGTCTCTTAAATTATTCATATTCTTTATCTTTTATCTGTATAGAATATCTTTCATCTGTATAAAATATATTCATTGAATATTGAATTCTTTATTAACTTTAAGATTATATTTATTTGTATATTCAAATTGTAGATACTTATGTGTTAAAAAATTAATAATATTCTATTTCTAACAGAAATGAGGGAACAAAATATTTTTATTTGATCCCAAAATAAATAAAAGATAAACATATTTATTTGGAAACAAATAAACGTATTGTATTAAATAGATAATATAATTATTTCATTAATTCATTATTAAAGTTTGACATATTTTCTTTGTCTTGTAAGCTATTAAAAACATTAACTATAAGAACAATTAGCAGATTGCAAGCAAATGGTTTTTTTGTTTTAGTACAGAAGAGTGCAGTCTGCAGAAACGTTACCTCAAGGCAAGAAGAATATTAATAGAAATAATAAAAGCAAAGCAGATTTAAGCTCAGAGCAACAACGAATAGTGGCGTCTGCAAAAGCGCAGTTCGAGAGAAGAGGCGGATTTGTTAGAATATTTCCAAGTCCGAAATCTTGGGTGCTCTACTCGCAATACTTGGGTAAATATAATTTTCTCTCGTGGTAATACATTCAGTGCGGGAAAGTATCGAGGCATTTTGCGAAACCAGCTGCAATCTCTAATAGAACTAGTTTACTTATTATCAGTTCTATGTCTTAGATCCAATTACAGGCACACCAATGATATCGGATCCGCTTGGTCCAAGGAGATTACCGCAACATATTAATACCAATCATAATTTGATGTTGCATGAACAATTGTTTCCTGCAGCCAATCGCGTTACCGGCTACATTATTCCAGAATTGACATTAGATAGATTGTCTAGGTATGCTGCATCATGAATTTTAATTTCGCGTGACTATAATTGAAGTTTTCTACATTTTTACTCATCACGAAACTTATTACTTTTTGTATAGGCAATCAAATTTGTTAATTTTTAACAGTACAATACATTTATCTCCAATGATTTTGATGTCATAACCTTAATAATCTCATGAGGTCATGATTAAATCAAAGTTATCGGAGGTGAATACATTACATTGAATATTTTTTCAAATTCTTTATAGACAAGGTTATATAAGAACCTATTATAAAAAGTTACGTATCATGTACAACAACAACAACGAAAAAGAAAAAAAAACCTGGTAACCAGTTTGTTAGTTCAGATACATCCCGAAGAAGTGCGCAAGAAAACAGTCCAAAATTGCGACAGAAGTGCATAATATCTGTGATTGCACGAGTACTTACTATACTATTGCAGTAGTCTGCTGTAAGAAGCTACTGTGAAATTTTATACTATTTGTTAAAAGTAAACATGCAGCAAAAATGTGAAAACAATATGGAAGTATCTGCCTAACAGAAAAATAACACCAAATTGCGTTAGACTCTTCACGCACATTTACAGCAGAGTTTTGAGTACAGATCCGACCGGCAGAAACGTGAAAAGAACATGCAAGCATCTATCCGTCAGAAAAAGAGCAGTCGAGTGTACTAGACTCTTGAAACATATTTGCAGCAAAATTTCACAAGTGTATAATGTTGCTTAAATTGTTGTTTTTGCCGTACAGATCCGAGTGACAGAAATGCGAAAAAAGCGTGCAAGCATCTGCCCATCAGAAAAAGAACAGCCGAGCGCGCTAAACTCCCAGACAGCACAAAATATTTATAAAATATTTTTAAAATATTTATAAAAAAGATTTAAATATTTTGAGAATATATACGTTAAATATTTTGTAAATATTGTAATATCCGGAAAATAAAAGTATCTAAAATATTATAATAAATATTTTAAAATAAAGTGTAAATAACACAGGCACACAAAAAAGAAAAAGTGTTTTGACCGAGACACTACACTAGTGTATTCCCATGTATTTTTTCCCGCTGAATCCGAATCCGAAGTCAGAATTGTCAGATTGGCTCAAATTTATAAGAAATTTTGAGCAGTTTTTTGAGGTTCTCTCATAAATTTCAGCCAAACTGACAATTCTGACTTCGGATTCGGATTCAGCGGGAAAAAATACATGGGAATACACTAGTTTAGTGTCTCGGTCAAAACATTTTTTCTTTTTTGTGTGCCTGTGAAACGTCATAAATTTGAGTCAATCTGACAATTCTGACTTCGGATTCGGATTCAGCGGGAAAAAATACATGGGAATACACTAGTGTAGTGTCTCGGCCAAAACATTTTTTCTTTTTTGTGTGCCTGTGTAATTATCATCAATATTATTAAAGTTGTTTTTAATTTATGTTATAAATATTATATGTTATAAATATTTATAGAAATAATTACTGTAAGTTAACTGGAGATTGTAAAACTGTATATACGGTCCATTTTGGCGTTACGAATTTCGAAAAATGTTTGATTGATAAATCAGATGTATATTCTGCCAAAATCATTTGTATTTCTGCTGCTCTACTTCTTACGCAAGCATCTGCCGTAATTCTTGTTGAATTCTGCTGTATATAAATGCGTATTTCTGCAAATTATTACCCATACAGCACATCTTTCCGTGCTAGTTTGCAACGATTCCGCTAGGCGGCGCATAATGGTAAAACTAACTCGCAAGTAAATTTCAGTTGGGATCTAATATAAGCAGGCCTCTCCGGCGAAGCAAAATCATGACATTCGCAACACATCTTTGCCAGCAATACAACGCAAGGCTTACCTAACACCACTGCGATGTTATAAATATAAAAAAATATTTTTGTAAATTATTTTGATCTTCCTAAAAAATATTTTAAAAATATTTTAAAAATATTTTATGCTGTATGGGTAGCAGTAGGCGCTGCTACAAATCTGGCGCGATTATGTTGCACTGCGATTTGCGCAAGCATCTGCCGCATTTCTTGCACTATTCTGCTATATGTAAATGCATACAATTATCTTTCACAATTCTGTTGCACTACGACGAGAGCGAGTTTCTGCTAACAGAAAAATAGTCAAAGTTGGAAATAGAAAACGCATGATCTGCCCGAAAGTTAGTGCACGACTTTTCGTGCAGTTTTACAGCAGAATTGCAAAGGACTGGTTACCAGGGAGGGAATGAATACGATACTATACAAATAAATCACGATGCATTGCTATAGCTTTATTTATATAACTGTGATCACGTAAAAGTTAATGATTGATTATTTTTTTATAGATATGAAAGATATGAAAGAGCATTGGTGAAGGGCCACAAACAAAGCTTGGACAGAGAGAATAATAAAGAGAATTTAGATGTAGATATGCACAAGTATAAAAACCAAGTTATACAATCAATGCAAGAAGGCAATAAACTTAGGTTTGTTATTAAAATTTATATGAGGAATGTCAATTATTCAAGTATTATGTATATCGCCAAATTAATTTATCTATTTTGTTATTTTTTTTTCCTTCTTTTGTATACTCCTTTGTATAATCCTTTGAAAGTATTGAATCATAGTACGAATGATATTCCAGTTCTGGTGAAGCAAGGAAAGCCTTTGGTTTATATCTAGGTTACATATTACGGAAAATATCACAGCCTAATGCAGATCCGGGATGTTGCGATCTTGTTATGAAATTTCTTCAACATTCATCCTGCAGTTTGAGAACGCCATTTTTATTTACGGTACGTATAAGCTGTTTATATCTTGCTATACGTTAAACAAAAATATTTTCCAAAAAAAATTATTTAAGTACTTCAACAGTGACCATTCTAAATTTTAGTTAAGATAGTATTCGCTCAATCGATACCTGAAAAATAAACATTTTTGGGATTTTTGTAATGAAAAACTAGAAACTTATAATTTTATATATGTATTTGTTATTATTTTATTAACATTTTTACGCGTTTTATATAAAAATAATTAATATTTATTAAAATGTAAGGCACGATTACGATAACTTTGGCCCCTTGATTTGATGATGGTTTCTGTTAGTATTTTTTACGCTGAACAAAAAATTATAAGGTCTTATAGGGCTAACTGCTCTAGTTTTTGAGATATACAGTGTTAAAGTTAAAAATAAATAAATTTTTAAATAATATTTTGATTATGTGTATAAACAGTACACATATAGGTGTAGCCGGGTTAGGCGGATTTCGGTTTACATAGAAAGTTAAAAACCCGAATCGTACAATGATAGACCTCGGTTCGAATGGGGTAAACTTCGGAAAATGTTTTTGGTCGGAAATTTTTTTACTATTTTTCTCGTGTTCCTCGTCAGAAATGCTTCCAAAAACCATTAATATTTTGAGGGGCCAAAGTTATCATAATCGTCCCAAATGTAAAATACAATGTATTATATCATTCCGAAATATTTGTTCTCATCAATGATTGCCATGATTGAGTCCGTTCTAATTACGGCAAATAAAAAAGTTAAAGTTTATTTTAATTATTAGACTTGTGTCTATGTCTTTCCGTTGTTTCCTATCATTGCTGACATTGTTTTTAGAGAGAAAAGCATTAGAGATTATTGGGATTTCTTTACTTTTTTACTTTGGGTACGTTGATGATTGCTATGGCAATTCTCCCTTACAATCAATCAATAATATATTTAATATCTACAATTATTTCCATTCTCGGATTCAGTTTATAATTGAAATAAGTGTTAATAAGTTAAATTTCCTAGATGTTACGATTATTAAAAACAACAATTTATCATTTAATTGGTGTCACAACTTACATTTTCGGGAAGATATTTTAACTTTATATCCCAGCATCCTCTCTCTCAAAAAAGAGGCACAATAATGGGCATGGTATATAAAGCATTCTTACTGTCACACTCAAAGTTCCACCAAAAAAACATCAAGCTGATAGTAGACATTTTGCTAGCAAATAATTATTCATTGAATTTCATTTTGATACAGTTAATAACAATCCCTACAGCAAATGTATGTTCTGAGAATGTTCAGAAGATATCGTACAGTATAAGATATTATAAGGATGTTCTCAGTATATTAAAGGTTTGTTCGCGTCGCACGCCCCACCATGCTCCTACTCACTCCAACACACTCCAAAAACTCATCTGCTCCAATCGCCACCCTTTACCCGTGATTCAAGTGTTTCTGGTGTATATTGGAGTATGCGACGCGAACAAACCTTAAGTACACCCTTAGTATATTCTATAGATGTACAGGATATTTATATGCTGTTAGGGATATAATAAAGTCCCTTTTTAACGAACGAACATATAAGCAGAGCAATGCTAATGCCACAGAGAACAATAAAAATGAACTTCCTTGGTTCACAATTCCGTTCAGCAATTTCGGAAACATTCAAGAATGTTACCAAAGATTTAGATGTCAGATTGCCCTTATTATAGTCTTAACAAACTTGGAAACTATCAAAATTCATAAAGACACTCCCTTTCGGTTTAAAGAAAAATTTGTGTATAAAATATCCTGCAAAGATGTTTTTTTCAATGCATTCTATGTGGGATAAACGATGAGACAACTTATAAGAATCTCAGAACATCACTCTTATATTCGCAGGAACACAACCACTCCATCCGTTAAGTATCTACATCATGTATGTCTCAATTTTAAGTAAATTGTGAACCTTGCCTATTACGTTTACTCTTCTACCGTAAAAATTTCAGTTAATTATTTTACGAATTCATATTGGCGGTAATTTTTATTTCTGTTATTTTTTATCATTAATTTAAATCCCCTCTTCTTTTCCTTTTTCTTCAACTATAATGGATTTTTACCGTACAATAAGAAGAAGTTATGTTTTGCTTTTGACCTCTGTCAATAGTCGGACGAACCGACTGTCATTTGAATCAAGTCCGATCTTTGATTGTACACAGTCTCGATTATATCAACCACTGCCACTTAAAAATCATCTCAGTTTCTGTTGTCTTTTTCAAAATTTCAGTTTGTTAATCTCATGTTTTCTTTGTTTGAGTAGATTTCATGTCTCTTTTTTTTTATTTATAATCCGAATATTTTACGGACTATGAATATTACCAAAATTTTTCTGTTTTTTTCTCTTGAAATTTACACTTTATATTTAATTTTAAAATATAATACTTCTTATACTTTTTGGAGAGCTTGAGATTATTTACCTATCACCGCATCGTTAAAGATAGCTCAGTAAGTAAAGTAGAGCCAAAATGTACAATTTATAGTTTGTATTAAATTGTTAATTGAATATTACATAGCATCAACTTATCCATAAATAATCGCGCTTGACTCCAATAGCCTACTTTTCCTTGTTAATTTAATTTTAATATTAAGAGTTTTCAGCCAATTAATCGTTTATTTTAATAAATATTAGTTATTTTTATATGAAACGCTGTAGAAATGATAATAAAATAGTAATTAATAGATATACAAAACTACAAGTTTCTAGGTTTTTTCGTCTATGAGAAAAACATCCCAAAGATTGTTTATTCAGGTAGTTTTAAGCAAATATCCCCTTATCCTTAACAGCAAATGTATATTCTGAGAATGTTCAGAGAATATCGTAAAAAATAAGATATTACTAGGCTTTTCGTTTTTTTTTAAATCTAGATCCCTTTCCTCCTCTTTGTTCTTACTTTTTTCTTCGCAGACAATTTTTTTCCACTTTAAGTTATATTTTCCTCTCTTAAATTTATGTATGTATAGAGATATATATTTATTTTTCCCGCAAATCGGGCGGATGTACCCTCCGCTGACCCGCCATTTTTGGCTCACTTTTATTTTTTCAATTATTTTTTATAATTCTGTATCGCGTTGCATTTTGGCACTCAAGTCAGGTAGTACAACCCTTTTATTTACTCTCATTTCATAAAAATTTATACATTGTTTTTTATTTTAAAGAAATTTCAATTTTTCCACATTATAAATGCCTGTATGTTTTCTAATTTCCGCAAATTTTGAGATATTAGGTCATTTTTTTTGTTTCTCGTTGGAGGAAGAAAATGCCTACACATAAAGACATTTTTTAAAAAGGTGATTTTTCAACGTTTTTGAACATTCTGAACATATTGGTATAGAAAACTGAAAAAATAGCACTGGTTTTAAGAAAATACGTCCATTTTTGTCCGAATAGGGGAAGAGTGTACAAAACGGCCCCCTTAAGGAATAAATTGATTTTACTTCTAAAGGAAACCATATTTGGATTCAAAATACCGTCAGAAGTTTTCATTGACATCTTTGTTAATTGAAAAAGTTGAATATAAGCATCCCCTAAATTTTCAAAATTAGTAGCAAACAAAAAACTGCAGACATGCATTTTGGCCGTTTTACCCACACCCTATGGGTAAAACGGCCCCGGTATATAATTTTATTTCTATTTTATATGTCTTTGTGATATACTTATTTTATATATTATGATCTAAACTACAAAAAGGTAGGCTTACTTTAAAATAAATTTAGATGTAATTTGATAGGTAAATATTTACTTTATACTTGCAAAAATCAGAGATAACATTTCTTGTTTCTGTGTTGGTGCACTCCTCATGCAACCATTTTCTACAGAAGATGCACTGAACCCATTTCTCTCCACTTACTGAATTTATTAAATTTTCTCCACAAAAAAGACATTCGACGTCGTTCTCTTTATCTTTACTACAGCTTGGCTTACCAACTTTTTGGATTTTTTTGCTGTTTTTTTTACTTTTTTTTACTTTTTTTCTTTTACTGCATTCTTTCGCTTCTTTTCCGTTCTTTCCATCCCTTCTTCGTCGTAAAGTTGTTCTAGGAACCTTGAATAACTTGCTCGCTTTATTAGTTCCCATGATCCCTTGGCGGACTGCATGCAAAGCTTTTTCCATATTTTCTTTGTTCCAATCATTCCTTGATTACTTTCGAACCCATTTTCCCATTTCTCAACCTTAAAATTAATAAATAAAATGAAAGCGTATATAAGATATCTACTTTGGTGTAAAACGGCCCTGGCCGTTTTACCCACAAGTAAGATGGGCCGTTTTACTCACAATTGCAACTGTATCAACAAAGTCTAAACAAAATATTTACTTAACCTTAAATAAAAAATTTTTGAAAATATTCGGCTTACAGGATCACTACAAATATTTAAAAAAATATAAACAACTAGGAATATTGCATGGGAAAGAGAAGAACACTTAATAAAGCTTGGACGCCTTTAGATCAGACGTAACGAAAGTAGGAAAATTGCGCAAAATTGCGTTTTGCGTCCGTACGAAGTTTGTTATGGATCCCAAAATGCACGAGGCACGTCTGTGACATGTGAGCAACCTAACCTACTGAGTCGCCAGACGGCAGCACTGCGTATTTCTGAGAAACTAGGGGGAGGCCGTTTTACTCGGCGGGGCCGTTTTATACACATTTCCCCTACTTGTTATTTCTCAAAAAATTAGAAAAATTTCGTAACCGGTTTCCAAAAAATCAGTAACGAAAAAGTATCCATAAAAATTATCCATAAAAAAATTCAGCTTGATATCTCAAAATTTCCGGAAATTACAGCAATCACGTAAATTTTTTTAAACAGAAATCGGAAACCTTTTTATTATTAGCAAGTTTTCTAATTCTATTACATTCTTTAGTTCTTTCATATATTATAATTCTTTAAGATTCGGTCCATTGACGAATGAGTATAATCTCCGTATAATAAGAAAAATTTTTGCACCAGTTTCAAGAAAATCGATACATTAATGTGAATAAATATTTCGCGGACAGAAGAATTAGATAATTTTTAGCACCAGTTTCAAGAAAATCAATAAATTAATGAAAAATTAAACCCATCGCCACCATCCCCAAAAAATTCAAAAAATTTGGGCACCAATTTCAAGAAAATCGGCCCATTACTGAAAAATTAAACTCATCCCTGAAAAATTCGAAAAATTTTGGCACTAGTTCCAAGAAAATCGCTACATTAATGAAAAATGAAACCTATATGAAAAATTGTACATATCATCGCCATCTTCGGAAAATTAAATTTTTGGTACCGGTTTGAAGAAAATCGGTCTATTATAATGAATAAGTAGTTTGCGGTTGGACATTATTATAGATACTTATTATTTCCTGAAAAATTACGTATTATTTCCCAAAAAATTAGACAATTTTCGGTACCGGTTTCAAAAAATCGGAAACGAAAAATTATACACATCATGGCAATCCCCGGAAAATTTTACCCCTATTTTCTATATAATTCTTTAAGATTCGGTCCGTCCCCAAAAATTTAGAAAAATTTTTGCACCGGTTTCAAGAAAATCGGTCCATTAATGAATTAGTAGCTCGCTGTCGGACATTAGATGCTTATTATTTCCCGAGAAATCATATACAATTTTTTCAGATTCGGTCCATTAACGAATGAGTAGTTCGCGGACAGACAGACAAACAGTCGGATTTTATATTATAGTATGAAGTACGATATATAAACGGCTTTCCAAAAAATCGGTAACGAAAAATTATCCATAAAAATTATCCATAAAAAAGGAATTCAGCTTAATATCTCAAAATTTGCAGACATTAGAGCAATCACGTACATTTTTTTAAACAGAAATAGAGAACCCCTTTATTATTAGCAATTTTTCTAATTCTATTACATTCTTTACATATATATATAACTTTACATATATAATTTTTTAAGATTCGGTCAATTATCTATTCCTACTTCATATACAATTCTTTGAGATTCGGCCAATTATTTCCGGAAAAATTAGAAAAATTTCTGAACCGGTTTCCAAAAAGATTGATAACAAAAAATTATACACTTTATAGCACTCCCCGAAAAATTCTACCCCTATTTTATATACTTTTGGTAAAAATTCGGTCGAATAGTTTAAGAGTGTATAAAGAACAAACATACATACATACAGACATTCTTATATATAGACTAGCTGGTTACACGGGTCTCGCCCCGGAGGACATATGTAATAAGACACGCAAATAGTTTCTCCCTCCCTCCCCCCCTCTCTCTCCTTCTCCATCTCCCTCTCCCTCTCCTTCTCCCTCATCCCTTCCTCTCCTCCCCCCCTCTCTCTCTCTCTCTCTCTCTCTCTCTCTCTAAATTGGAAAAATTAAAAAAACCAGTTTCCAAAAAGATCGGTAACCAAAACTGTACACATCACTTAGCAGTAGATCATTCTGACCGTCTTTTAACGTTTATTTTTTAAAAAATCATGTACATTTTTTAAAACAAAAATTGGAAACCCTTTTATTATTAGCAATTTTTCTAATTCTGTTATATTTTTTAGTTCTTTCTACCCCTATCATATTTCATACTTCATATACAATTCTTTGCGATTCGGTCAATTAATTCCCGAAAAATTGGAAAAATTTCTGATACCGGCTTCCAAAAAGATCGGTAACGAAAAATTATACACTTTATAGCACTCCCCGGAAAATTCTACCCCCGTTTCATATACAATTCTTTGAGATTCGGTCAATTATTTCCCGAAAATTAGAAAGAATTAGAAAAACCGGTTTCCAGAAAATTGGTAACGAAAAAGTCGAAAAACTATACACATAATGGCATTCCTCGAGAAATTTTACCCCTGTTTCATATATTTTTGGTAAAAATTCGGTCCACTAACAAATGAGTAGTTTGCGGACAGACAGACGGACAGACAGACAGACAAACAGTCGGGTTTTATATAATAGTATGATAAAGTATGATGAGTATGAGTATTATATATATATGATAACGAATAAGGATGTTCTCAGTGTGTTAAGACATCCTTACAATTAGTATATTTCTTAGTATAGTATATAATTCTAGAGATATACAGGATATTATTGCTGTTAGGGATTAGTTTGTACATAAATTGATTCTAATATTATCAAAGTTTTATGCCACATCTAGGAGTATGTAACAATTTTATATTAGAAATAAAGAACTATCAATTACATTATTTATTTGAATTAATTTTTTCTTTTTTGTAGTTACCATGCAGTAAGTTAAGTGATAAGGATAGAGCTGCCATTACCGCAAAGCAACTTTCTGATTTTTTGCATCTGTATAACAGAGAAACAGATCTTTACGAAGACACCGTAGATCGGCCTCGTACTGTTCCTAATAAACTTTTCCAAAAGTTTCTAGCCGCCGCAAGGTATGCATATACATTGAATAGTTTTAAAGCATAGTCGCATTCCTCGATCCATTGTGGAATTACACAAAAGGAAAACCGTTACTTTTTCATTAAAGTACAGAACAGCATCTGTATTTTAAGGGGATCCTAAACCAAAGGCCGACGGGAAAGCACCCTCGTCTAAACGGAATTAAAAATGGCGATAATTTCGATCGTTTTCTATGTTGCCGGCTTATATCTATTCTTGTACAGACAAAGATATTAGAGTCCCTCCATAATCGAGTCTGGCCATACAGTAGCAACTTTTGATTGGTTCGCCATTTCTTAGCAAAAGCAAAAGAAACAGAAAACAGAAAGAGAAAGAGATATAAGAGAGAAAGCGAAAGCGATATGAATGTATAGAGATTCTCAGACAAACTGTTAATGATCTCTGATTAGTCCCGTTGTTTGGGGTCTAACCGGAAATGTAAGAGAGAAAAATATATAAAGCTAACCAAGAAATCCTAGCCGACCTAGCCATAAGTGCTCGTCAAAACTGGAGCTTGGAATACCCGAGTATCTGGGGATCCATCCTCTCGCCCGCTTACCCGTTGTATACAGATCCGAACAGGTTCTGCAGGTACTTAGAGATACTTCGAGTTAGATTAGGTTAGGTTAGGTACCTATACGATGAGCCCTCCGGGTGAAGGGCTTCCCCCGGTATTTGCGCCGAATCGTGGAGTCCTATCTTACCGACAGAAAGATTAGGTTTGTCGCACCTGATGGTTCTCGTCGCACGAGAAGAGTGAACAGGGGAGTCCCGCAGGGTTCGGTGCTGGGCCCCCTGCTCTGGAACATTGCTTTCGACTATGTTTTGAGAACCCGGCTTCCTAGGAACTGTCATTTAATATGTTATATGACACCTTCCTAATTGTCGAAGGTGACAGTTATGATGCAGTCTGAATTAGTAGACAAATGTCTGGAGCGTCTTCTAACAAATATTAGGTTTCTGGGAGGGATCATGGGATAAGACTGAAGCAATCTTCTTTGGGAAATCCCCACGAAACTCCCAGCTCGAATTCGATGGTAATGTAATCTCCGTTAAAAACAAGATGAAATATCTTGGGGTCATAATAGATAACAGATGGAATTTCTGTTCACACTTTCAACATGTGATATCAAAGGCCTCAAAGATCAACAGGGCTCTCTATGGGATCCTTTCGAACCTCCGTGGTCCGATAGAAAACAAGAGGCGACTCTATTATGGCGTGATCTTGTCCGTAATCCTTTATGCGGCCCCGATTTGGAGCATGGAACTAAATAAATCTGAGACACAGAAGAGGCTCTTTCGTCGGGTACTCCGTGTTACCGCGTCTAGAACAATCATGGCATACCGTACGGTGTCGTACGAGGCGGCTACACTTCTCGCGAGGATCCCGCCTCTCCACCTGTATGCGGCTTATCTTCGCCGAGTGTACATGAACCTTCGGGAGCTGAAAGAACAAGGATCCTTTACGGCCAACTCTCCGGCGGAAGAACGTGCGACGGAGTGGCTAGTACTTCGTAGGGAATGGTTTGCCCACATACAGACCCAATGCTTATCTGGGAAGAGGACTAGGGATGCGATTATCCCTAATTTTGATGAGTGGCTAGACAGGAGGACAGGTTTCTTAACCTTTCGTATGACGCAGATCATGACCGGGCACGGATGTTTTGGGTCCTTCCTTTACAGGATCGGGAAGGAGGACAGTCCTGAGTGCCGATACTGCCAAAGTACTGAGGATACGGCTGAGCACACACTCGCTTCCTGCCCCTTTTGGGGCATTGAGCGGGGTGAACTTACTGCCGTTCTGGGACAGAACCTGTCCTTAGACGTGGTGGTTTCTAGAATATGCAACTCAGAGGAGGCATGGAGGTCTTTCTCCATCTTCGCCGAACGAGTAATGCAGAGAAAGGAAGAGGATGAGAGAAGAAGGCAACTCGTCGTCGAAAATGTCAACGGGGACGATGTGTAGTATTGTCGCTTCCGTTTTCTCTCGGACTGCGTATAGTATAGGATTTTGAAACCTCGAAAGATTGTATTGCGGCGTGCGTTTATTGTTTATGGCATATGCGGGTGCTATTGGGGTCTCTGGCGTGTCTGCGGGGATGGGCGGTTGGGCGCCGATCGGTGGCGGGCCTTCCTCCTCCTGGGGTCCGGCACGTCGCCTCGCGCGACGCCTCCGGATCCCTGTATGCCTATTCTCTAACTTTTTAACGACGATGTCGCTATCGTTGTGTAGCGACGATTGTCGCTTGCGCAAACGACACTGTAACGATAAAGCTATTCTGTAACTTAGGCTAACGATATCGTATCGATACAAAATGCGGTACCGACATCGTTACCGAAACGAGTATACTCGGATTCATATAACTCTATCGCTGTAGTATCCAGCCAATAAAATCTCGTCTTTGAAACATCCTTGCTGATGAGTTTAAGAATGTTAAAATAAGTTAAGGGGGTCGATTGTGTATCTTCCCGGGAAAAAATGTTTATATATTGTACAATTTTATTTAATTATACATATAACTTTGTAGATATAATTATACATAGATTTTTACCTGATCTAATTATATATAAATAGATAAAATTGTATATAATTATATGTAATTAGATCGAACTATGCATATTTCATATATATATATATATATAGATATACATATATATATATATATATATATATATATATAAATGATTAGATATAATTATATATTTTTGGATACAATTAGATCAAATCTTTAATGGGTCCATTTTTGTGGTAAATATATGTAGAATCAAAAGTGAAATGATTTGTAATATAATGTGAAGAATTGTAATATAATGTTGCATAATTTAATATGGAGTTATAAATATTTTGATATAATTGCATATAAATGAATACATAAACAGATCTTATTATATATATGATTATATATTAATATGATATACTTACATAAAATTGTATATAAACATTTTTTGAAACGGGTTGAAACGGGTTGAAACAAGGTGAAAATTACAAAAATAAACAGATTTTACTAGATTTCGTCATTTTTGTAATTTTCACCTCATTTCAAGATACACAATCAACCCCAAGGTTAAATAACAAAGGTGCTCGATTCGCCACAGTCCATCATCCACGTTCCACAGTCGAGTCGCGTTCGCGAGGGAGGAGACACTACGTGTTTATGTCCTTTCGTAATTCTTCGCCCGCCGACAAGGCGCTCAATCCTTTGTCTTTTGGACGTTTCTCGAGTTTCGTTTCGTTTCGCGGAAGTGAGGGGGGTTTTTTTCGGATTGTGTCAGCGAAACACCGTCTCACGCCGCGAGATCATTTGGATCGTTTCAAACACACAGTGTCTTCTTCAGCCGATAAATTCGAATAATTACATGGAGTCGCGCAATAATCAAAAGTATCAAATAATCAAAAAAATAATAATCAAAGAAGTAAAACAGTCAAAAAGTACGAGCCAGGATTTTTCTCGATGGTAAATGACAAAGCCATCCGGAGTCACATCTTACATGAGATCGTTCGACTATTAAAATGTAAAATTGTGTATATATAAATATCTTTAGAGTCTATTGTGAAATGTAAAATTATATATATATGAATATCTATAGAGTCAATGCGCAAGTCTGCAGTCAAAGATAAATCCATGATTTATTCTTCGTTGGATGGCGAAAACGAACCAAGTTAGTTGTTAAAAGCGTTAAATCTTAAGTCAATCAGCGGTCAAGTTTATGATACGTTCTGAAATTCAATGGCGGGAGGAAGCTTGTGTGGTTGTTTAAATTAATCTCCGTAAGGACTTACAATTACAGAATTAAGTCGTGGTCCGATGTTTCGCACTCTCACGGTCGATGTTAGCTCCTTTGTGTCTCAAATACTAATGGCAAACATTCTCGTTTGGTGATTCTTCGAAATGATAATACATCGAGACAATAAATAAATAGCTAGATGTCGGCGAGTTCGCTGAGAATAGAGTTATATGACTCATCCAGATACTCTGTGTCCTTATTCAAATTAATTTTTTTGTTCTTTAATATGTAGCATTAATTTATCAAAATTTAAAATTAACAAAATTTTTATTATATTAAAAACATATATAATTTATACTGCATGTAAAGATTATAAGTAAAATATAACAAATATAAGTAAAAAATAATAGTAATGTTTTTTTATTTGATTAATTTTAAATATTAAAACATTTGTAATACATATTATTTTCATACTTAATTTTGCTGTAATATTATTTCTTGCGAGCTTTCCTTAATGATATATTTTTATTATATAAAAAATACACTGTATTTACTCACACACTTTCTATACACTTTACTCGGAGCCTCGGAGTCACTCAAAGTTATTGGTCGCTATGTCTAGTTATGTTGTCGCTATTGCTTATCGAGGGGTACGAGACCCCTCGATAATCTAACGACAAAGTTCGATATTTTATCGATAACTTTAACGACATTTATCGTTACACTGAATTACAGAATACCACTTTTCGTTATAGTGTCGTTAAGTCTGCATAACGATATCTCTAGCTAGTAAAATTGTCGTTAAAAAGTTAGAGAATAGGCATACTGGGGGGCTGGTGGCCCGGGGGCGGTCGGCGCCTGTCGCTTTCTTGGGATCGCGAGAGATCCCTATGTTCTTTTTATGCGCAATGTATTTTGTCTGTCCGTTCTGTCTTTCCAGGGTGCCGTTGCTGTTGGTCGCGGGGTCCTTCTGGGGTCGGTCGGCCGGGGCTGGCTGCTCGCTGCTTTTCGGGGCTCCGGCCCCACCGTTTAGGTGGGAACCGGATGCCTCTTTGTGGCAGTGGGCCGCGGTTGGTCGTCCCCTGGTGGGCCTCCGTGGTTTTGTGGCGGTGCCCCCGCTAAATGTTCTATGCGCCTTTCCCTTGGGCCCTCTCCTTGGGGTGGGCCCAGGGGAGGGGCGCAGCGTTTCTCTCGCCAAGAACCATCTGTCTTGGCCGGGGATGTGGACCCGAGAAATCGGATCCAGGGTTTTTTCTTGGTGGGCGTGTTTCCCTTAATATTAACGGGTCCGGCTGCCGGGCCCGTGTCTTGTTTCGAGTGGAACTCTCTATCCGGGTAGAGAGTTCCTGTTTGTGTTGTTCGTGCACGTCCTGCGGTTCGTGTACGTCTTCCTATGGGGGTGTGAACTCCCCCGATAAACGGTACCGCAGCCAATGAAGATGCTCCTCGATGATATGACTGCCCGCATGGCTATTATCATGAGGAGCATCTAAGGCGGTCAAATGGAGACACTTGTGTCTGAACCACCCAGCAAACGAAAAAAGATTGAAAAGAATTAAAACGGGATTGCCAGGAATTCAATTAAGGACTTTCCGAATTCCATTTTGTCCAAAAAAAGGGATTGAAATAGTTTCAATATCATGGAATTCCTTATTTTGGAAAGAATTTGTCTTTTTTGAATCCTATTCAATTCCGACACAAAAACGTAACGAAATGAATGCCAGGTTAGGGATTGAAAAGTTTCGTCATGAATTCCATTGAATACCATTGATTCCGTTAACGAAATGAATACCATTGAATGCCAAACTAAGAATTAAAAATTTCCGTAT
The DNA here is from genome assembly GCA_030770225.1 of Temnothorax unifasciatus. Classification (NCBI taxonomy): domain Eukaryota; kingdom Metazoa; phylum Arthropoda; class Insecta; order Hymenoptera; family Formicidae; genus Temnothorax; species Temnothorax unifasciatus. Next base: position 19,864 of record JASTWK010000982.1, on the reverse strand, counting down.
TGAATTCCATTGAATTCCGTCTATTCTGACAATAAAATAAATACCATTGAATGCCAGGATAGGGATTGAAAAGTGTCCGTGTTGAACTCCATTGAATTCCGACTATTCCGACAATGAAATAAATACCATTAAATCCCAAATTTGGAAATCAATATGTATATATCGAATTCCTGCATTACCGGCAGTTCGCATCGTCGCGGCACCTTCTCGAGTTCAAAATTCCGCACCGTCCAGTATATAAGGAGGTCCCCGACGGGACCACAATTAATTAATTTTTTTCTTTTCCGGCGCCAGTCGCCGAAGGCAAGAGCGCTCAGACGCTACGCATCTTCGGCGCAAGTCGCCTACGGCGTTAATCGCCTCCTCGGCGCAAGTCGCCTACGGCGTTGATCGCCTCCTCGGCGCCGGTCGCCTATACAACGCGAGCCGCTCTTACGGAATTAATCGCCTCACCAGGGCTAGCCATCCGCAAAGCACGGATCGCTGTCCGCCAATCACGGCGCTCGGTCGCCTAGGCACAGGCTCGGCCAATCACGACGCTCGGCTGCCTAGGATTTTTGGATTCCATGGGATTGGACCATCTCATTTCGAATCCCATCTAATTTCATCTAATTCCGCCAAAAAAGGGATTCAAAGGTATTAAAAAATTTTAATATCTTTTAATCCTTTTTCGTTTGCTGGGCATTCGACTAGGGACTTAGTTCCTTGGGGGGCAAAACACCCGCTGGTCTTGACCTGCGTTGGTCTTTTGTCTTTGGTTTACGTATTTTCTGTCGCCTCGAGCGTGGAGACTGTCGTGCCACGTGATGTTTGCCTCGTGTGTTCCATGTGTCGCGACTGTAGTCCGTAGTGCTGTGTTTAGGGAGAGGGGTTTTAGTGGGTGCAAGCCCCACACATCCCGGGTGGCCGGCCCCCGGTAGAATACGCGAGGTATTTCCTCTCTTTCTCCGAAACAAAAAAAAAGGTACCTATACGATGCCGGTACCGGAATTATGCGGGTACCCGCGGAACCGGTCCAGATCCATATAACGGTAACAGGCAAGCGGGCGGGTACCCGGATACCTGGTTATCCGGTTCTTTTTCCAAGCTCTAATATTTATTCAACAATCAAAATAAACCGCCATCAAAAACGTCATTCCGGTTTGACCTCACGACCTCAATATCTGATCTCTGGTTAAGGATTTCAAATCTCTATTCTTCTTCGTATTATTAATATATGGCTCACATATTTTCTTCTCCGGTAGCATCGACCATTCAAATATCTATGAATGTACATCGCTTTCTATTTCCCTTTTATATCCTTTTCTCTTGCAGAATTTTGCCAGAAGCAAAAGTTATCTAAACTCTGATTAGAGGGACTATAAAGGATATAGACAAGGATGGACTAGAGCCAGCATATGCCCGCTGGGTATCACATACACACTAACACGCACCGCCGCCATTTTATCTGGGAGCTGGCCGCCACAGTTTTCCCATAGCCAAAGTCCAAAGTTAAGCACAGTATAACCAGTAGAGGAAAGTAGGGTAATAGTGCGCACCTAAAATAAATCTGTTAATATAAAATGGCTTTTATAGTAACAAATATAATTTAAGGGGTAACATCACTCCAGAGGCTCAAAAATAGAATTTTTTAATTATTTTTTAAATGGCGGCGGTGGAGTCTTGTAAACGTAAGCGTTTCTTTACGGGATTTTGCAGTTCGCAAAACGCAGGACACACGCACAGTCCACATGTCAATCTAACCTCTATACACAGAGAGGTTAGATTGACATGTAGACTGCAGTGCGTGTGTCTTGCGTTTTGCGAACTGCGGCCTATGTAGACCGGGCTTAAGCGTTTCCTTGCGGGAGCTGCTCCGGGGCTTGCAGCATAAATGCCGCAAATTTTGACCTGGAACAAAAAACCAAAAATTTTCATAATCTGCATGATAATAGCTAGAGAAATACGTAGGGAATTTTTAAAATATTGTTTTTTATAGAAATAGCAAGCATTTGAAAAAAAGTTTATTGAAACTTTCAAACAACTTTTTTTTCAAATGCTTGTCATTTCTATGAAAAACCATATTTTAAAAATCCCGTACGTAAATTTTTAGCTATTATCATGCAAATTATGAAAAATTTTGGTTTTTTGTTCCAGGTCAAAATTTGCGGCACTTATGCTGCAAGCCCCAGAGCAAATCCCGCAAAGAAACGCTTACGTTTACAAGGCTCCGCTATTTAAAAGCGCCGCTATTTGAAAAATAAAAATTGTTTTATACACTTTAAGACATGTACAATAAAGTCCTTTAAATAGATTTTTGATTTACTTCCTTTCTTAACCACAAAAAATTCTTCTATTTTTGGGACTTTGGAGTGGTGTTATCCCTTAAATACAGCTATGGAACCTTTAAACGTTTGTCTACATTAGTTTACAACTATGTGAACTCATACTTGATAATAATTTTGTTGTTAAATATTTATTCAGCGATAATTAGGACGATGCAAAATCGGGCAAAAATGAAAGTGGCGGGTAATAGTGCGCAGCTTAAAAATTACCAAAATTTGTGTCTGCAGCGGATAAATTTCGAACTTTTTTGTTTAAATTATTAGTTTTAAGTATAGTTAATGTGAGTGATGATAAATAATTAAAAATTAAACGCAAAACTTTAAAAATGGAAGGACATTAAAAAAATTTTTTTTAGTAGAACTGACTCATGGCTTCAACACACGATTAATTCGACATAAATATAATATAAATTCGAATATAAATAAACTATTATATATAAAATCGACATAAAAGCCGCGCACTATTCCCCGATTTGTTATTCCGGGACAATTTTGTCAATTACTCGCGAACTGCAAATGAAATTATGGGACCAACGCAGCAAAAGGTTCCCAAGAGATCGTATTTCACTATGTTATACCAATTACAGTAACAAATAAAAATTGCCACTTACGAACTTAACCCTGTCGTGTCAAAATGGTAAGAAAACGGGCACGTTTTTTTTTGCTTCCTATGTTCAAACAAAGCTTTGAGCTGGGATAAAATGTATCTATATTATCTAGAATTAACGTAAGCTTTGAAATTTTGTCACTCACGTGTCGTCAGCTGTCGTTACAGTCTCAAACTTGAAGTGCGAACTATTACCCATACAGCACAAAATGTTTTTAAAAAATATTTCTAAATATTTCTATAAAAATATTGCGAGAAACATTTTAAAATGGTTTTAGGAATATTTTAAAATGGTTTAAAAACCTTTTGTGGTAACATTTTTAAGAATATTTTAAGAATTTTTTAAAAATATTTTTAAAAACGTTCTTTTTTCTTTTTTATCACCCAGACAAAATTTTCTTAAATATTTGAAATGTATTTTTGAAATATTAATTCGAATCTACATATTTATTGTATCATAATCTTGTTTCAAAATATTTAAAAAATATTTTTATTTTTTATTGGTTTTGTAATTTTTTTTCAAATAGTTTTAAAAATGTTCTTGAAATATTATGAAATATTCTTAATTAAAGATGTATGTTGCTTATGTCAAAATAAAGGGATAAAGCTGAAATTTACAGAGATTGTGCACTTATATATCCCAAAAACCTGTATTAAATTTGCGATCGATTGTCCGACCCGTATTTACTTTAAAAGTTGCAGAAATTGTATATATATATATATATACTTTCCATGTAAATATCCCAGGTAGCACACATGGTCTTATTGATGTCAATTTAAGGTCATATTTCGTCCACGACGTCATGTCCTTTATATGGCGTGTATTTGGCGTCCTATTGTGGACTATTATGATGTCATGAAAAGGACATGAATTAGACGTCATTTGGTACACGACAATTTTATTTTTATTTTTTGAGTTTTTCTTAATTAAAACAGAAGAACCAAGAACATTACAAGTTGCAATGTAATGTTGTAAAGACAATTGCAACATTTCGTTGAAATATTAGAACAACGTTGCAGAAATATTATAAGAATAATTGAAAATATAGTACTATAACTTACTCCGTGAATATATATGCACACACATACATAAAGAATAGATTTTTTTTAGATTCATGTTTCTTTAAATTTGATTCCTAATTATTTTTCAACTTTGATTCAATTCATTAAATAAATTCTTTATTTTATCAGGTAACGTCTTTAGACGTTATCAGGCATGTTGTTAACGTTATTATATAAATATTATATTATGTTAAATATACAAATTTCATACTAATAATTATTATACATTAATTGTAATTGCGTTATTATTTTTAATATTTACCGGTTATTATCATTACACGATTTTTGAACACTGTAAAGATATGTTATATAAGAGTATAAGCAACAAGGAAGCGTCAGAATCAAAGGATCACCACTAGTCCGTTCGATTTATCGATGTCAAGCGACGTTAGGTGCGGTACTGACTCGGATGGGTGACCCGCGCGGCTGTATGCACACACGACATATACAAATACATAATAAATGTATTTTTTTTTGTTTTTCTAAAATTCTTAATTTATAAAAGCATAACGGCATATACATACCTTTAAATGACTCATATTTATGTCATTTTTAAAGCATTTTTAAAATTATTATGAACATATTTTATTTTTTTAAACAATATTTCTAAAAGATTTTACAAATATTATTGAATATATTTATTTGCAATCTTTTAAAAATATTTTTAAAAATATTTAAAAAACATTTTGTGCTGTATGGGTACCCACTGCGTCCTATTCCCTTACTTCCCCCTATGTTCACTCAACCCTTTTTTGTGGTTTGTGTCGATCTGTACTGCGCATCAACATTATTTTGGCGGGGACCAATCAGAACATTTTTGTATGTGTATTGTGCAAAATCGGTGTAATGCCACAAATGCTAATGGCTTCTGCACACAGGACGCAGAAACGCTTGCCGCGAGGCAAGAAGCGACGCGGTAGCCAATCAATGTCGTGTTTTTCCGTAAGAACCAAAAGTTTATTGGCTACCGCGTTGCTTCTTGCCGCGCGGCAAGCGTTTCCGTGTCCTGTGTGCAGAAGCCATAAATGATTTTTGTACGTTTGAGGTTTGATGAAAAAATCGGAAAATCAGTGTGACGCGCAGAAACGCTTGCATATTGGGGAAAATTTTGGATAATTTTGATCAGATTTTCCAAGCTGAATTAAAGCAGAGGTTATAACGTAACCCTGAAAAGCGGGTCCCGTTTAACGCGTGTCGAGGGAGAACGAAAGAACGAGCGAGCCGCACGACACCGTTCACTGGTAGAGAGTAGACGTATCGAGCGAGAGTTAAAGCGAAAATATTAACGTTTCAGTAGTCGGGAGTGATAGAAGAGTGACAGGAGAGTACTCTAGAAGCGTATTTAAACTATAAAAGAAATAATTAAGAAAAGTTACGCTGCCCCCCTTCGGAAGGGGGGTATTTTAGGCGGGAAACACGTGCGAGGTTATGTTAGTAATAACAGGAACGGACTAATAACGGAAGAAATCAGGAAGCATCCTGCAGACAGAAGTGTAATTATGGTAAAAAGATACGAAAAAATAGACCAGAGGATAAAAATGCTCAAGAAAGAAGACATGACGACGAGTAAAAGCGAGATGGAAAAGGACAAGACGGAAGTCAACACCGGAAACACGGGGATTCCCATGGAAACGGAACAAGAAAGTTCGAGAAACAAGGACGAGATGCAACTAGAAAACGGCGAAATATCAGACATAAGAGTGAGAGACGAGAGAGAAAATAGCAGAGGCAGTAACTTCAGGGAAATAATATACGTCAACATCAAGGGTAAGCTATAGTTAAAAAAGATCGTAGTCTAAGGGCCAATTTTACCAACTACGGTTAGCTTAACCGACGGTTAAAGTTAGCAGTATTGACCAATATTATTGGTCAATACTGCTAACTTTAACCGTCGGTTAAGCTAACCGTGGTTGGTGAAATTGGCCCTAAGAAAGGAGGAAATTGATAAAGAAATGTTGAGTAAATATTTCAAACCAGGGTTAAAAGGATACAAAATAGTATGTTGTAAACTAACTAGAGAAAACATGTGCGCGAAAAAAGGACTAAATAAAGTAAAAATTCAAAGCTTGTTGCATAGCATAGAGTCCATTCCAGATGACTTAGAGATGGATAGGTTTAACCTAGCTAGGATTAAATTTAAAAGGGACGAAGATGCAAATAGTAATTTGCAAATAGAAAGACTAAACAAGAGGTACAAAAATAAAGTACAAGTATACATAGATAATAGATCGAGGTTTTGTAAAGGGGTAATCGCAGACTGACCGTATAGCATAGAAGAACTTTGGGAGAATTTAGTTAAAAAAGAAAATATCTTACAATTAAAAATCATGAAAAAAAGGGTATGTAATAGAGAGAAGAAAAAATTAGAGACAAAAGAAACAGATAATATAATAATTACAATAAAGGGAATCAAATTGTCGGAAAAATTTATGATTTTTGAGGGCTTTGGTAGCTTAAAGGTAAGACCATATGTAGAACTTGTTAGCCAATGTTTCAGATGCTTTAAATATGGACACTTTAAGAACAAATGCAAATCTAATGATCTGTGTGGAAGATGTGGAAGCACGGTTTACGGTCCGTGCGGCTTTGAATATAAATGCGTAAATTGTGGAGGATGACATAGAGCAACGGATAGAAAATGCCCGATATACATCAAGAATAAAGAAATAAAAATAGTAATGGCTTACAAAAATGCGACATACACAGAAGCAATGAAAATAATAAATGGACAGAACACAGAGGAAAAGAATATGATAAATACGACAGAAAGGCATGGCCGACAATAGAAGAGAGACTAAGAAATAAGAACACAGTAAATAGAGAAAATAACGAAGAAACGAGTTATAGAAGGGACAATTATGAAAACAATGTAAGGAGGACATACGCTAAAACGGTAGCAAGTAGGGGAGACCGGGGCTAAAACGTCAACGGGGTTGAACCGTCAAATCAAATATCTCGGAACCTGTATATTGTGCGAACTCGCTATTAACATTGTAAACGCTGCTTATGGTACCCATGTGACCAACGGAGTTTTGGCAGGTTACCTGCCGTGTTGTGATTTTTACGAGAGCAAACGTGTTTTTAGAAGGTGAAAGTTACATTTTCTGCGCGTGGAAATTTTGTAATATCTTCAATAATATTTGCTCTTCAAATTTCGAGGTACGTGATTATAAAGAGTAATGCATGTTGAACACGAATCCAGTGTAGTTTTTTCATTATCGTTAATGTCTAATATTTCGTGGGCAATCAAACCTGAAACTTGTGTTTTGGGGCTAACCCATCAGTAAGCAGTCCGGGTGCATTTCCAAAGCATTTCTGGGCATTTCCATGCTCACTGTATATGGAATATGAATGAGACGGGAATTACAACCGTTCAGACACCGAATAGAGTCATCGGACGTCGAGGAGTGAAACAATTCGGGCGAGTGACTTCTGCGGAAAGAGGAACCCTCGTAACTATTTTTTAATAATGTTTCGCATAAAAATTTTAAATAAATTTTTATATTTTTCTCTTAAAAAACAATTATTAAAATGTATCCTATTATTTTTCAGGATTAGATGTACGTATATGTATTAAAAATGCAGTGTGACGGTTAAACCCTGGCATTTTTTAGATTTTAACCCCTTCGTTGGCAGAGAGAATTCGACAAAAAGTGCCCAAAATGGCAGGAAAATTTTTTATCCTAAAAATTTGTACCCTGGGGTTTTTGAGGGCGCTGATTACGAATCCGAACTTAAAATTTGAAAATTCAAAATGGCGGATCCAATATGGCGGACGAAAATACAAAAAACGGCTTGATTTGGATAAATCTTGGTATTTATGGGTTATTTAGGTTGCTGATTACAAATCTGAACTCAAAATTCAGAAATTTAAAAAAAACCCCGAGTGGCAAATTTCATCAGAATCAAGTAACTTTTTGCATTTTCATCCGTTATTTTGAATTCGCCATTTTAAATTTTCAAATTTTGAATTCAGATTCGTAATCAGCGACCCCAAAAATCCCCGAGTGACAAATTTCATCCCAATCAAGTAATTTTTTGTATTTTTATCCGCCATTTTGGATCCGCCATTTTGAATTTGCAAATTTTGAATTCAGATTCGTAATCAGCGACCCCAAAAACCCCCGAGTGGCAAATTTCATCCCAATCAAGTAATTTTTTGCATTTTCATCCGCCATTTTGGATCCGCCATTTTGAATTTGTAAATTTTGAATTCAGATTCGTAATCAGCGCCCCCAAAAACCCCCGTATAAGACTTGGATGCCAAATCGGAGCGAGTTAAATAGGAAAAAAAAGGTTGACGCACTTTTGCGTCAATGCCACACAGGGCACGAATTAATTTGACGCACTATTGCGTCAATGCCAACGAAGGGGTTAATTTTTCCACCGTTGTCGTTTTTGCTCTATGCCGATTAAACAAAGCGACGTAGACAAAAATTTCCTATATAAATTTTGTAGCTAAAGGTTCACTCTTTACAGTGATATACCACATATAACTAAAATTATTTATTTTGTTGTTAAAAATTGGCACCGAAAAAAAACTGACGGTTTAGCCCCGGTCTCCCCTACCTAGGAACAATCAAACCAACTAAGAAGGAGAAATATTATAGTAAAACAATAAACAAAATCAAAGAGAATGAATATGATAGAAAAATGACAACAAAAATAAAAACAACAGAAATAAGTAGACTACCAATCAGGAAAGATAAAATAAGAGAAGATACTACAAAGAAAAATAGTGAGGAGGAATTAATAAGGGATGCAAAAGAAGATAGAAAAGAAAATAAACAACATTATCAAAACATAAAAAAAGTACTAGAGGAAGAGGCTTGGAGGAGATTCATTAGAGACCAAATTAAAAGAATAGTACAAGAAGAAGTTGGAAAGACTGAGTTGAGTCAAAGAAAAGTTGAGGATTTAAAAGTTTATTTACGGAAAATGATATAGAAGAAAGCAATGCAGAAGGAGAAACCTTTAATAATTATAACTAACAGAAAAGACGAAGATCTCAATAATAATAAATTATGAACAAGACAGATAAACTTGAGATAGTACTATGGAATGCTAGAGGATATATAGGAAAAAAAGATGAAGTAGATGGATATATTAAAAATACGGACATAACATTAATTACAGAATCTAAAGTAAAAGACTACAAAAAAATAAATGTCAAAGGATACAACATAGTCGGGGTAGATAGTAGAGGTAACAGCGGAGGTATTTTAATATTTTGTAAGAAAGATATAAAAATAGAGATAATAGATGAATGGAAGGACTTACAATTAGACGAAGACTTTGATATATGTGGAATTAGGATTAAATACGGAAGTACAAATATCAATATAATCGGGGTATACAGAAGACCGATCAAAAGTATAAATTTAACCCTTGTTGCCACACTGGGATCAAATCAACCCCACGACCATATATTCCCTTAATTTTAAGTACAGAAACCTATGGGGAGCGGGTCTATAGCGACATCTGTCAAAAAAAAAAAAAATTTTTTTTTGTAAAAACAGCCATTTTTTCATATGTTGGGGGCTATTTTAATTTTTTTATCATACATAATTTTAATTTTTGGCTATATAGGGGGAGTCCGGGAGACTTGATCATAGAGGAGAGTTGAACCACTTCAAATATCTCGTTCAAGTTTTGAACAAACAGCTCAATCCGAGCACGTTAAAACACTTTTGTCTCACTTACTGTCGAAACGCACTACCAAGCGTCATGTTGTCACGTGCTCGGATTGAGCTCTTTGTTCAAAATTTAAACGAGATATTTGAAGTGGTTCAACTCTCCTCTATGGTCAAGTCTCCCGGACTCCCCCTAACCTACATAACTTTTAAAAGTAAGCTTTTAAGAAGTTCTAAAAAAATTGGCAAATTAAAATATTGAATAGCTTATTTGTTATAACAATTTTTGTCGCTGGGGTAGATTCCACCCCAATGTGGCAAGTACGTGACGTCTACAGAAGTGTGGCAAGTAAGGGTTAAGAGAATGGACAAAAATAACAAACTTCAACAGAAAAGGAATAGATACACTAATAATGGATGATTTTAATGCAAGCAACATATTATGGAACTGTTATATCACTGACCCTAATGGAGAAGGACTACAAGAAAAATTTTTCAACGCAGGATTTCTATGTGTGAATACGGATACAATGTCAAGGCTAAATGAAGTCAATCAGAATCCTTCAAATATAGATTTAATATTTGCAGAAGCAAATATCATCGATAAGATAGAGTATACACAAGCAAAAGATACTTGGGGATCAGACCACTTTCCGATAAAAATAAATATTGAAACTGAGGAAATTCCTTATATGAAGAAAACAAACAGAATAGCGAACAAAAAAACGTGTTGGAAAGAATATAAGAACATATTGGGAAAAAAGGTAAATCAAATAAAGGAAGAAATGTTAGGAAAAGACCTACAAACTAAATATAGTACATTGATGAAATACATTATAGAAGCGGTAAAAGAAGATTCAGGAAAAAAGAAGGAAGAAAGCAAGACCCACAGAAGAAAAAGAAGAGGAAACTTAAGTATTAATAAAAGAAATATAAAGAAAAAAGACAGAAAACAACATGCTATATGGTATGCCTAGAAGCAAAGAAGGATAGGAAGAAAAAAATGGAAGAATACCGTAAAAAAGGAAACATTCATGCTTACATGGAGTATAAAAAAAGTAGAACTATGATGAGAAAAACGAAAAAAGAGAGAGTTTCAGAAAATTTTGTAATGGACTAACAAAATATAGTAATATGTCATATGTATGGAAAATGATGAGGATCTTTAAAAAAGGAAGAAATAAAATAGAGTGGAACAAATGGAAATTTGGTGAAAGAAAGGAATTAATTCTTAAGATATAGAACAGCTGGCAGCTCCAAATGTAACATTAAAAATAAAAATACCTGATAAAGAAGAAGAAAATAATGTACTAGATAAGGATTTCTCAAGAGAAGAACTGATGAGAGCAATTAAAATGATAAAGAAGGATTCATCTCCAGGAAAAGACGGTATAGATTACAAAATGATAAAAAAAACTACCAAAAGAAATTTTAAAGATTTTATTGGAAATATTTAATGAAATTTGGAAAGAAAAAGGGTTTCCAGAAGAATGGAGAAAATATCAAGTATTCTTTATTGATAAAATAAATAAGAATAAAGTAAGACCAATTTCGTTATCTTCATGTATGGGTAAACTGATGGAAAGGCTAGTAAATGAAAGATTGATATGGTGGATGGAAAGGGGAAAAAAATTTAATACGCTACAAAACGGATTTAGAAGAGGAAAATCATGTATTGAGAATCTAACGAAAATTTCAGCAGATGCAAAAACGGAAATTTTAAAAGGAGAATACTGTTTGGCAGCTTTCAGATGTATCTTCAGCATATGACAACGTACAATTTCACATATTGAAAAGTAAAATGTTAGGAATGAATTGTCCGAAAAGAATACTAAATTTTATAGATGTATGGTTAAGTGATAGAGAAGTGGAATTTGTAATTGATGGGGAAAAAACATTAACTAGAATAGAGAAAAAAGGACCTACCTCAAGGTTCGGTTTTAAGTCCGGCGCTATATGAAATAAATACGTATGAAATAGATAAAGGATTAGAAATAGACGTAATAAATATGGAGTTTGCAGATGACATAGGAATGTATGTAATAGGAAAGAATAAAAAAGAAAACAAAAGAAAACTAGAAAAGGCAGTTAAAACGATGGCAAAAAATCTTACAAGGGGACCTTCAGGCTAACGGATTTTTTTTTGTACTTATTGTACTTGAGGGTCATCACCCAGACATCAATTTCCCAAAGCATTAAGGCGCGCTTTTCAGAAAAACTTTGAAGAATTCCGAGCGCGCTATGTACACAGAATTTTAATTTTAATGTAAAATTTATCAATCCATGCTAATTAACAGATATTTAATCATCATTTTCAATGAAAAACTTACATTTTCTTATTTTGAATTGCTTGAAAAATCGTACTTTGTGTTCAAGTAATTTTAAAATTCGAATATTTATAATAAATTAAAATTTTGGTACAAAAATGAAAGACGTTAGATAGAAAATAAAATACTTTTATATTTTTGAAAATTACAAGAAAATACAGCGCAAAAATAATATTAATAAAAATATTGTTTAATTTTTAAAAGTAAATTATATGATATGAAATATATAGTATACAGTCGTTTTACACGTCAATATTGCACGAACCAGGATGATATTTATCGTAAAAGCAAGGAAAACAGTACGTTTCACGGCATCTAGCACATCGTATGAACGCAGATATTTTACAGGAGCAAGGTTTTTTTTTAAATTCTGTGTTTTTTGTTGGAAAACACACTTCATTGGCATTCATAAAAATGTCTCTGTCATCACAAAGGCTTGAAGCGAACCACACGTATCGAATTATAAAGATTGCATTAAAATTAAATCTATTGTACATCACCAGCTGTTCTCTCCAATCTTTAAGAACATGATTCGATAACGTGGTTCGCTTCAAGTCTTTGTGATGACAGAGACATTTTTATGAACGTCAATGAAGTGTGTTTTCCAACAGAAATTTTAAAAAAACCTTGCTCCTGTAAAATATCTGCGTTCATACGATGTGCTAGATGCCGTGAAACTTACTATTTCCCTTGCTTTTACGATAAATATCATCCTGGTTCGTGCAATATTGTCGTGTAAAACGACTGTATACTATATATTATTTTTGCGCTGTATTTTCTCGTAATTTTCAAAAATATAAAAGTATTTTATTTCTTGCCTGACGTTTTTTATTTTTGTATTAAAATTTTAATTTATTATAAATATTCAAATTTCAAAATTACTTGAACACAAAGTACGATTTTTCAAGCAATTCAAAATAAGAAGATGTAAGTTTTTTATTGAAAACGATGATTAAATATCTGTTAATTAGCCTGGATTAATAAATCTTACATTAAAATTAAAATTCTGTGTACATAGCGCGCTCGGAATTCTTCAAAATCGATTATCTCGAGTTTTTCTGAAAAGCGCGCCTTAATGCTTTGGAAAATTGATGTCTGGGTGATGACCCTCAAGTACAGTAAGTACAAAAAAAAATCCGTTAGCCTGAAGGTCCCCTTGTTAGTGCAATAGGATTGGAATTGGAACCCCAAAAAACAGTAGAATTTAATAGACATGAGGTTATAGATGAGGAAATGTTTATAGAACTTCAGGGAAACAAAAATAGAATGTAAAAAAGAAGCTAGATTTCTAGGTATTAGGATAGATAATATAATCAACTAAATTTCGAAAGTCACATTGCAGAAGTTAGTGCGAAAATAGAAAAAGCAAACTATATTCTAAAGTACCTGAATAACATAACGAGAGGGTCTGATTGCAACACAGCTTTGAACTTGTACAAAAGTTTAGTCCGTTCAGTAGCAGATTATGGCTGCTTTATATATTCACCTAGTTTAGAAAGATCAAAAATAAAGCTAGAAAGAGGGCAATTTTTAGGATTAAGGACAGCCCTGGGTTATAGAAATAGTACTCCGATAAATATAATAATCGCGGAATCTAAAGTAGAATTATTAAGTGAAAGAGCCCTGATGTTGGCAAAAAATTTTTGCCTGAAGGTCAAAAAGTATGGAAACGAGGAAATTAAAAACAGTCTAGAAAACTTATCCAGAGCAGAAACGGAAGAAAGAATAAGATTTCGACAAAAGAAAAAAAGCACGTTAACAATGGCTTGGAAAGAAATTAACAAATATAGAAACGAAATAGGAGAAGAAAAAGAAATCTACGAGTTATGGGAAACAGATTACGACATACTAATGGAAGAAATTGAAACAGATTTAGAAGTGGGAGAACTCTACAAGAATAAAGTGGAAATAAAAGAAAAAAGAAAAATTGAAGAGATGAAATATAAAAAAGATTATAAGCTGCTAAAAAATTTTAAGGTCAAGTACAACCAGAGGAATATTAAATTCATATACACGGACGGATCAAGAATTGAGAGAAACCCAAGGTGTCGGAGCAGAAATAGTGATAGAAGAAGAAGAAGATGCATATTATGCAAGTTTACCAAAAAACGCATCAATATTCACGACAGAGGCATTTGCAATAGATGCAGCCCTAAGGAAAATAGAAGACAAATTGGAAAAAGAAAATAAAGAAAAAGATGAAATGATTATAAAATATTATCAGATAACCAAGGGGTAGTAAAAGCAATCAGAAACAATAGATTAGACGTGTACAAAAATAAATACATACTAGATATTAGAAGGAGACACCACAAAATAAAAACAAGATATAATAAGAGAATAATCTATGCATGGATACCGTCACACAAAAGAACTTACAGGACATATACATATATATAGAAATTACATCAACGGACCAAAATCCTTGGTCGAAATTAATAATGTCTCGATGTGATCCGAAAAAGTGCTGTGTGAATCCGACAAACCAAGTTGGCTCACGGTTTTTCTATGTTCATATCGGAAAAGACGTTATATATTGCCAGTCAGGTCGATTTAAATTACTTTAATTGTATAATCAATAAAGACCGCATTTTTAAAATGTCGGTATTACAGACAGCTTTAGGATCTCCTTAAGATGCAGAATAGAATGCGGAAAAATTATGCGAATCAGGAATTTAATTTGATTTAATAGTAAATTAAAATGTGATATGATTACGTTACAGTGAACAGGACCTCGATGATATACTGATTCTGCAAACACGTCTTTATAAGTGCACTCACAGTTTTTTAGGAAGAAGTGGTTTCGCTGGCAATTTGCGTGGTGCTAATCTTCTTGGATCTTTACCGCATATTACATCGCGAGTATATTCCAATGCCGCCACAGCAGAACAGTGCAGATGTAATAACTCAATCAATAGGTAATCTAATTATTATATTTTAAAAAATTTATTATTTGCGGAAAACACGAAATAGAGGGGGAGAGAAAAACAAAAAAGTTATACATATAATTATGATCCCTAGTCTGTTAGAATCATGTCTGTTTTCTTTCTCTCTCTTGAAAATTGTCGAATTAAGTGTTACATGAGGCTATTTTAATACAAAGTGGGAACTTTTATGCCCTGATATCGTAATGAATCTTTCTTACATGTATAAGTATCAAAAGCATAGTTTCAAATATAAATATTTTGGATACGCTCTAAGGCGCTTTATTTACAAATACAAGTTAATATTACACATTCGTATTTTAATAATCTTCAAGATAGCGAGATGAATTTGAAATCGCTGACTATATTATTACTCAAGCAATAACAATTAACTGGCGTGACAAATCAATATGGACTGGAGATAAATTAAATATTAATCAGTTATATGACCAGCATAGTGAAGGAAAAAATTGTTTTGCTCTGAACGGGCCAATTCTTTAACGTAAAAGCTGATTTGTTACTTGTTTGAGAAGAAGTACAATTGCTTATGTTAAGATTCCATCGTCATCAAATTTTTGTTCGTGATTAAGAATAGATTGTTAATTATAGCTATATAGAGTACTTGAAATTTGAAATGTATTGTTGTATCTAGTCAATAATAACAGAGTAAGATTTTACATTATTGACATTATTGTATCAAAGAAACTAAAATTATTTGAATAGAGAGAGTTCAATATATTAAAGAGAATTCTATATATAATTTTAAAATTATTTGACGGTAAGCTAAATTCCAAGGCACGCATTAAAGTCCTTAAGGGGATACTGGAGTGGCAAGAATTACCGACATTTTTTTGGGAGGGCTAAACTTTGAATTGGCTTTACGGAATTGAATTTTTTTTACAGAATTAAAGTACGCATAAAAACAGAGGCCGCTAGCGTTGATTTTACATCAAAAACGAAAAAAAATAAAAAAATTTTATGTTTGACGTGACAACATTTGCTGCACATAAAAATTTAGACTTTGTACGTATAAAATAAGCATACATCACACTTGGAAATACAATAAAGAAGAATCCTGTGCTTGCAGAAATGAGCTGCGAGCTTTAGTATAAGAGAACAAATTGCCTGAAAATCTCATATGTATTTTTGCGTGCGGAGTAGCATTGCATGTAGTGAGAGATGGCGCAGCAATCGAAACAAGGACAGATGCTTCTCGTTAGACAAGGGCAGATATAGGCCGGTAATATAGAAAATGATAGAAAACGAATTAGAACGGAACTAAAAATGTTCGACATTACCGACATCGAGGAAGTTCGGCTGTCACTCCAGTATCCCCTTAATTCGCATTTATTGTCAGATAATTATTATGTTAGAGGTAAAAAGAGAGAGTTAGATGAACTTTTTTTTGCACTACGTATTTATTTATTTTTGCATACCACCGCACGTGTTCGATAGTGTAGTCAGATATTCCTAAACTCTTTTCTTTACCGCCTTTATTATTAAATATAACTCAATGCATATCCTACATTTCCAGCGAAAATGAACTTTATGACAGTTGATCAAGATTTACAGCTATTAATCCGTGAATAAGAATACAAGTTATAAAGGCGGTTATAACAAGGCGGCAGTGTGGTCTAGTGGCAGAGCGCCAGACTCGTAATCTGAAGAACCAGGTTCGAGTCCACTAGAACCATGTAAACATGGAATGTTTTTTCCGAAAGCTGCGCCCTCCGTGCAAGATAGGCTCTTGTGCGGAGCAAACTGGGCTCCGTCTTTCGGAAAGAGACGTTAAGCCGTTGGTCCAAAAGGTTAAGTGAGAGGAGAAGGGTAGTAATGGATGAGAATTGTAACCCTAAGGGGATCGATTAAAACTTCCATTTACTCCATATAAGTTATAAACAAAATTTTCTCTTCGCTCTTATCATTCATTAATAGAATAGCCAGGGCCTGTCCTAACGCATCTCGGATAAAATAACTTATAACACTTTACTAACTTTTCTTGTCCTAAAAATAATGGAACAATTCAAGCTGTTCAATTTGTTTTAATTTTAGCTAAAACAAACTTTGTTAGGATTACGATAACAAAAATAACTATGTCAGCCTATGTGTATCTTCGCAGGGAGAACACATGTGCCTATTAATATATTATATCTTCTATACAATATCATAATGATTTTCTCTAGATATGTATTGTTGTATCTAGTCAATAATAACAGAATAAGATTTTACATTATTGACATTATTGTATCAAAGAAACTAAAATTATTTGAATAGAGAGAGTTCAATATATTAAAGAGAATTCTATTATATATAATTTTAAAATTATTTGATAGTTTAATTTAGGTATATAAGGCAGCTAATAATTGTACCTATAAATGATAATTAAAAAATATATTTAACAGCTTCAGGCCGATTAAAATATGTAACTCCAATTAATATAAAGTACATTTTTAAGATTCGTAATTATTCATTATTGTAAAAAATTACTCAAATTTTGGTCAGTGTTTTTAACGAACATGCGGTGTTTTCGCAAGTACTTAGATTTATTACAAAACTCAATTAAATTTATTTTTTACATTATTATTGAGTTAACAAAAAATATAAATTATATGTGTTTAGAAATAGTATACTATCCAGACAGCCAAGTCTGTCGAAAGCAAATAATATTGCCAAGTATCTGCTACAAATTTTGTCGGCAGAAAGACTACAGATTTGATATCGGTTTTGATATATTACATGATGTTGGCAGAACGCCAACAGAAGCACAACAGAGTCTGCTAATAACATAATCAGACAGTAAATTGACGGCAAAAATTGAACAGAGCCTGCAGGAACCGCTATCTAGGCTCTGCTATCAATCTGCTATTTGATTATGTTATCAGACTCTGCTGCCCTCATGGAAAAAAACTATTGAAATGACAACTATTTGTAACTATTAGTGCACACTACTCAATAGTAATTTCGCGCACTGTTGGAATTCGCACTAGTAGTGTTGCGTCCGCACTAGTAGTGTTGTGTCCGCACTAGTAGTTATCGATCTAATAGTGATCCTCAAGTGTGCGCAACAATGGACCATTAGTTTACTAGTTACCAGCCCACTAGTTTTCACTGAAATTGAGACTAGTGCATTGTTTCCTTTTACGTCGTTATTTAGAAACAATGCACACCCCACATAACATTGGACATTCTATGTATATGCATTTCTTTTCCATAATGTGAAAAAAATATCCTGTATATACATTGTATATACATTTCATATACATGATTTGAATATACATTATGGTATATAATATGTATATCCATTAATGTATTTTGTATGTATATACAGCGCACAATATTAAATGTATATACATTTCATATACATGATTTGAATATACATTATGGTACATAATATGTATATCCATTAATGTATTTCGTATGTATATACAACGCACAATATTAAATGTACATACATCTCATATACGTGATTTGAATATACATTATGTTACATAATATGTATATTCATCAATGTATTTCGTATGTACATACAGCACACAATATTAAATGTATATACATTTCATATACATGATTTGAATATACATTATGGTACATGATATGTATATCCATTAATGTATTTCGTATGTATATACAGCGCACAATATTAAATGTATATACATCTCATATACGTGATTTAAATATACATTATGTTACATAATATGTATATTCATCAATGTATTTCGTATGTACATACAGCACACAATATTAAATGTATATACATTTCATATATATGATTTGAATATACATTATGGTACATAATATGTATATCCATTTCAAATACATGATTTGAATATATATGATTTCATATATATTATGATTTGAATATACATTATGGTACATAATATGTATATCCATTAATGTATTTCGTATGTATATACAGCGCACAATATTAAATGTATATACATTTCATATACGTGATTTGAATATACATTATGGTAAATAATATGTATATCCATTAATGTATTTCGTATGTATATACAGCGCACAATATTAAATGTATATACATTTCATATACGTGATTTAAATATACATTATGTTACATAACATGTATATTCATTAATATATTTCGTATGTATGTATATACAGCGCACAATACTGAATGTGCATGCCTTTTGCGTACGCATCATAACGCATATATTGACGGCCGTATTTTTCTCGCAAAGTCTTTTGCGTACAGGCGGTGTTTGTCGGTGTATAAAAATATGTCGATCTGCTTACTAATATATATATATCTGATAAAAAGTTAGCATATATTAGGTATTTCATAGATATCTTTAAACATTTTTATGGCATTTTTCCTATTGTGGACGAAATTATGACGTTATATGAAAAGGACGTAAATTAGACGTTTTTTTAAGGTCAAATTTAGTACATTATAATTTTATGTTTATATTTTTTAAGTTTTTTTTAACTAATTAATCAATTAATTAAAACAGACGTTTATATATAGAATAGAATAATGTAAGTAAAAAATAAAAAAAGCAATGAAAAATAGTTATTGCTTTACTTTCTTTAAAATTTGTTAGAAAGGTTCAAGTATATACTTTCGTTTGCGAATCATCAAAGCGCATAGAAGCATTCATACATAGCGGTATTGACGGCGCTCTACCATATGCCCGCCACGCCGCGCGCCGTACGTAACAAACGAACGATCGTCGCATGGCGGCGGTGCCGGTGGGACCCGCGGGACACAGCTCGCAGCTCGCACGGCGCGGACGCGGACGCGGACGAACGCGAGATTCGCGGGATTCGCGGCAATACGTGGAAGACCCGTGCGCGAGCGTGGTATCTTGTCCCTTCCCCTGTGTGCCCCTGTGCAACACGCGGAATCGTCTTGGTTGAGTGAACAAGGGAGCGCGAGCGTGCGTGCGTGCGCGAGTGCGAGTGCGTTCGTTCATTCCTGCCCGCCTGCTCGAGTGCTCGCTCCATCGTCATTGTCATCGTCATCGTC